>JAVFHQ010000082.1:0-79320 GCA_035135055.1 Oleoguttula mirabilis | reverse complement strand
CTATAAATAGTATCTATACAATTAATATTAAACTAATTTCTACTACTTAGCTATCTACCTATTACTTATAGTTAGAAAGGCTTACTAGCGATTAGAGTTAGCGCTAGTCTAGCGTATATCTCTTCCTATACTTCCGAATACGCGTTAAGCTTACTAATAAACTTATCTATAGTTACATAGCGAGTCGGTTATATAACGACGTTCTAGAAGGTAGAAGCAAGGTAGTTCTAGGCTTATATAATCTATAATTTCCTATCTAGAATATTTACCTTCCTAGTAAGACGAGCTACTATTATAACGAACTCGGCTATAGCTCTACTATTACGTATACTAGTAAAGTTATAGCACTTAGTATCTAGTAGCTTCTAGGCTTTAGTTATTAATATCTTAAATATATTTAATAGGCGCTTCTTCTATTACTCTATTCTACGACTACTATAGATCTAGGCTCGTTTCTTAGTAGTAAGTTAGTACGTAAACTATTATACTACTATACTATATAAGTAGTAACTTAATTCCTAGCCTACTTCTATTACTAAAGTCGTAGTAGGAGTTTCTAGTATCTTATTAACTAAGATACTCGTTTTTCCTACCTATAGGATTATATTATTACATACGATCGGATTAATACGAACTACCTTATCTAATAGGTAATAGCGCAATAGCGCGAGTAAGTAGTAGAACGAGTAGCGCGCGTAAGACGTAGCTATTTATACGTACGAACGATAATAAGGAAGCTACGATACTAACTAATAAGATATTATAGTAGCGTAAGTGTTATAGGTAGTTACTAAGGGGCTAGAAGTTAACTAAGAGGTAGATACTAAGACTAGGTAGATTGGTATTAGAACCGATTAATAATAAGACTTAGGTTAAGTATAAGTAGGAATAACAGTCCAACTCCTACTCCTATATATATAAGAGATCGTTTACGATCACACGGATTACTTACGAGTAATCCGCGACCTATACGATCGGGGTAATCCGATTACACTAGGTTTCCGGCCCTAGGATCGCACTTAGCGTCCTAGGCTTAGTTCCGCTATAACAGTAAGGCTAAGATCTAGCGCGAATATAACGCTACGTAGCCTATAGAAGATAATACTAATAACTCTCGAACTTGCCGAGTTACCTTTACTAACTTCTAAGATAAGGCTAAGAATAGCTAAGAGCTTAAGAACCTTAATAACCTAATAGTCGAGGAGTTTAAAGTAGTAGTTACGAATAACGCCTAGAATATCTTTATTATTACTATATATATTATCGAGTAGGCTTACGCTAGAGCTACTAAACGCGACGCGGCAATTAAAGCTAATAAGTACTATAAGGATAAGGTCGAGTCTCTTTAGAAAGAGCTTAGCTACGTAATAGTAACGCTATAGGATATAGAAGCGGATCCTAACCTAGAAGACTATATAATAAGACAACTTAAGAAAGCGATAGATACTATAAAATCCTATTATAACGACTTAAAGACTCGAGAGGAGGAGCTTACTAAGTAGCTACTATAATAGAAGGACTTAGAGTATACTATCAAAGAGCTAAGAGCTTAGGTTAAGAGTCTTAAAGACGACTATAGTCGTAAGTATATATAGACCTATAATAATAACTGCTTCTTACTATTGCGCTCGAGGTTACGCTACGACTACGAGCGTACCTAGCTATTCCGTAAGCGTACCTAGCCTCTATAGAAGCGTACTAAACGCCTTCGTACCTATAATACGACCGATACTACTACTACCTAGTTAGTAGTTACTATTAATAATACTATCTCCAAGTCTATTAAGACTAACTATAGTGTACTAGATCCTACTAAATTCGATAGCAATACTAGTAAGTTCTACCTATAGGTAGCTAGTATAGAGCTTAAGCTATAAGTAACGTAGTTCTATATAGTTAGTAACGGTTTAAAGTATATCTAGAACTTTCTAACTAATAAGGCTTAGCTATTAACTTCTATAAGAGTGCCGAGTAGCTAGAGTAGGCCTTACGCTCGTCTATATAGAAGCGTTAATAAGATACTCGAGTACCTATAGAAGAGATTCGGAAAGGTTAATACTAAGAGTAAGGCCTTTAATAAGATAAGTGTACTTAAGTAGAGTAATAAGACCTTCTCTAACTTCTATATTAAGTACAAGGATAGAGCTAATAACTAAGGTCCTTACTCTAAAAGGTAAGCTAAATATCCGCTATAGTAATAGGCTTATTAGTTTAAAGTTTAGAAGTATAATAGAGTTAGTTAAGAAGTACTAGGATATTAAGTCGGACTTCGAGTAGCTAGATATAACTAATCTACATAATAATAATAATAGTAATAGTATAGGAAGTAGTCGTAGTAGTTATAGTAGTTAGAGTAGCTAGAGTAGTAGCTATAGAGGTACCTCTAGTACTACTAATAAGCTCGGCGTAGCCGAGCTTCTAGAGAAGTATCGCAATCTAGACTATCTATTACTAGAGGAGCGTACGCGCTACAATAAGGAGGGCCTTTATAGGCGCTACTACGAGAAGGGTTATAAGTTATACGAAGACGATAAGTGCTCTATAGCTATCTTTAATAAGGCTAAGGCTACGGCTACTATAAGTAATAATACGACTAATATTATATAGACCGAGAAGGCTTTAAAAGCCTCTACTACTATTTAAGCGCGTTAGATAGTAGTAGCTACAAGGAATATAAGATACTAAGAGTTTCTACTACTATAGTAGTACTTCTAATAGTACTATAAGATAGTAATAGCTCTACTATTATACTATATATAGTTATTTAGTTAATAGTAAATAATTTAAAAGCTTCGATACTAATTAATAGTACTAGTAACTCTTAGTTTATTAATTCCTTATACGCGTAATACTATAAACTTCCCCTTATTGCTCTTATAAGAAGCTACCTCCTTAGTCTTAGAGATAGCTACTCTTTACTAGTATAGGTAATATACTATATTAATATAGACGTAACTATTAGAGATAGAGAGACTTGGTATTAGGAATAAATACTAGTCTTCGTTATAGACCTTTAATACGACCTAATCCTTAGCCGACCTTAGCTTACGAAGTACTAACTATAAATTAGATAGCTAGAGAGTATACTAATTATAGACTTATTACGCTACGCGCGCGAGTACTTATCTAACTAGTATAAACTAGCTATAGCCCTATTACGAAACTATATATATAACCTAAGTAAAGGTAAGACTCGAGATATTAACAATATCTATAAGGTCTCTACTCTTGCTACCTATTTAATAGTATAATAGGATAATATAGAGATCTATTACCTTTAGGTATAGGAGATTAGCTTGTAAGAGATACTACTATAGGTATATACTACCTTAGCTAAGGACTTCGATAAGTTTATAGTAGGTAAACCTAATAAGGACTCTCGAGTAAAGCTACCTTAGTACTACTACTACCTAACTTCTACGTTTTTAGGAAGTAAGACGAAGTTGCTACTACTACTAAGACCTAGAGCGAATTACGAGATATATCTTAAAGATAGAGCGCTACTACTATATAGGAAGCCGTATAGTATATTAGCCTATAAGAATAACGTAATTAAGAAGTAGCTAGATAAATAACTCGAAAGTAGTATAATAAGAAGAAGTAGTTTACCTACTATAGTACCTATTATTATAGTACGAAAGCTAGAAAGAGGATTAAGAGTCTATACCGACTATAGAGCTCTTAACGCGCTTACTATTAAGAGTAGGTACTCTATACTATTAGTCTACAAGATCTTAGTACGTATCTCTAGTAAGAAGTTCTTTATAAAGTTAGATATTATTAGAGCGTTTAATCGTATTCGTATCGAGTAGAGCTACAAGTAGCTTATAGCGTTCAATACGCGATATAGG
Organism: Oleoguttula mirabilis; assembly: GCA_035135055.1. NCBI lineage: Eukaryota > Fungi > Ascomycota > Dothideomycetes > Mycosphaerellales > Teratosphaeriaceae > Oleoguttula > Oleoguttula mirabilis. Next base: position 75,469 of record JAVFHQ010000082.1, on the reverse strand, counting down.
TAGTTCGAGTATTTAGTTATACTATTCGGTCTCTATAATATACTATCTACCTTCTAAACGTATATTAATAATATACTATAAGCGTTCCTTAACGATTTCGTATCTACCTACTTAAACAACGTTCTAATCTTTAGCGATACGCTTAAGGAGTACGAGCGCTATATCGAGGCCGTTATTACTAAGCTATATAACGTAGGATTATATATTAATATTAATAAGTACGACTTTTATATATAAGAGACGAAATACCTAGGCCTTATTATTTCGACTAAGAGTATCTATATAGACTAGGAGAAGGTTAGTATAATTCTAGAGTAGAAGTCTCTAAAAGATATTAAGTACGTTTAGGCCTTCTTTGGATTTACTAACTTCTATTAATAGTTTATTATAAAGTATAGTAAGATATTAGTACTACTTATAGATATAACCTATAGCGTTACTACTAATAGTAAGGCAAAATTATTCGCCTAGAATAGCGAAGCCTAGGATATATTTAATGTACTTAAGAAGGCGTTTATAGAGAATCTAATACTAGCTTATTTCGAGCCTAGCTATAAGATAATAATTAAGATAGACGCTTCTAATAATGTTATTACCTATATAGTATCTTAGAAGTACGAAGTTAATAGTAAGATTATCTAGAAGCCTATTACCTACTTCTCTAAGAAGATAAGCTCTATAGAGTAGAACTATAATATCTATAATAAGGAACTTCTTATAATAGTTAAAGTATTTAATAAATACTAACCTAAGCTTATACTATATAAGAACGATAAGCCGGTTATTGTAATTACTAACTATAAGAACTTCGAGTACTTTATAACTATAAAGAGACTAAGTAGTCGCTAGACGTAATAGGCTAAGTTACTCTTAGAGTTTAACTTTAGAGTCTTCTTCTAGTCTAGTATTCTAAATATATAAGTAGATATACTTAGTTAGTGCCTATAGGACTATCTAGATAACGATATACTCGTATATTGCGATTATACGATACTTTTATCTATACTAGTTACTAAGTAGTACTCTTACTACGATTATAGAAACCTAATACTAACTCTAACCCTAACTCTAACTCTAGAGGGAACTTTAGATAAGCTCTCTTACTATTTAATAGACCTTCTAGTAGAACTTGCCCTAACCCTAACCCTAACCCTAACCCTAGACAAGGAGACGCTCGTAGAGCACTTTAGCTATACTACGCTTACTAATATATATTATTAGAAGATAATACGCGCTCTAGAAGGAGAAGTAGTTACGCTATACCTTTAGTAGATAAAGGTTAGTCTAGCGTAATATACTAACACTACTAATAGACTCTTAAGAGTCTAGAATTAGATCTAGGTTCCTAAGTCGAATAGCCTAAGAGTAAGAGTTTTATACAAATACTATAGCCTACTAGTAGTAGGCTACCTAGGCTATATAAGAACTCTAGAGCTAGTAAGACGCCTATATTTTTAGTCTAAGATAACGAGTAATATCTAAAGATTCGTTAGTAACTATTATAAGTATAGAATAACGAAGCTATTATAGTCTAAGTACTAAGAGTTACTTTAGATAATGCCTATACTATATATACCTTAGTAAGAGATAGTAGTTAACTTTATAGTCGATCTACTACTAAGTACCTTGTTCGAAGACGTCGAGTATCGTAATATTCTAACTATTACTAATAGACTAATAAAGAAGTAGTATCTACTCTCTATTAAGTTAATAATAGTATAGAATACTATAAGAGTCTTTCTAAAGTACGTATTCTTACGTTATAGACTACCTAATACTATTATATTAGATCGAGGTATATAGTTCGTCGCTATATTCTAGAAGTACCTTTACGCCTTGCTTAAGATTAAGTAATAGCTATCCTTAGCGTATTACTCTAAAACTAATAGCTAATCTAAACGAACGAATTAGAGTATAGAGTAGTACCTAAGAGCGTTTATTAACTACGCGTAGAATAACTAGATTAATTAGTTACTACTTATAGAGTTTATAGCTAATAACTACGTAATCGAAACTACTAGAGTTACTCCTTTCTACGCTAATATAGATATATACCTAAAGTTTACTAAGTAACTACTTCTAGAGATTTAAATAGACTCTATTAGTCTAAAGAAACTAGATAAAGACTAGGTACGTAACTTTGCTACCTATATATCCGAGATATATATATAGCTATACTAAGAGTTAGTTCTTACTTAGAGCGTATAAACCAATTTAGTAAATCTAATATATAAAGTTTATCTAGTATATAATATTAGTAATAGTATATACGTTAGTACGAAGAACTTTAATACTATAAGACTAACTAAGAAGCTTAATAATAAATATACTAGGCTATATAAGGTAATCGCTACTCTTAGTAGTAATAACGCGCTAACCTATAAGCTTAACCTACTAGAATCAATACGCGTCTATAACGCTTTCTACGCCTCTCTCCTTCTACCTATAGCAAACGATTCTCTACTAGAATAGATTATTGACCTACTACTACTAATCGAAGTTACCCGAGCTAATAGCGCTAAACCTAAGTAGGAAGTAGAGGAAGTGCTTAATAGCACTATTATTAAGTAACGTAGCTACGTAAAGGTAGGACAATTAAGACCTTAGTAGATTAAGTATACTATAAGATAGAAGGACTACAATAAGCTTACCTACGAGTATTTAGATAACCTTATAGAGTTAGAGGAGCTAGTTTAGTCCTTCTACTATAGATACCTATAGAAGTCAATACTAGAAGGCTTCGAGCTATAGTCGTTATCGGCGTTACTAATAGAGGTATAGTTATAGGCTTCGAGTACTAGTATAGTATAGTTACCTATAAAGCGCGCTACTAACTACTTAGTGCTTAGGCCTCTTACTACTACTACCTTACCGACTATATAGTACTACTAATACGTTCCTCCTTCTATAGGGCTATTAAGCGCTTAGAAGGACTTTAGAGACGTAGAGCGTCTAAAGGAAGGGTTAATTAATACTTATAGTATTAAGCTTTATTACGTTTACGCTTAGAGGACTAAGCCTTATTTAAAGAAGGAGTATTATTACGTACCTCTATTTACATTTACTACTATAATAGCGGACCGTATTCCCTTTAGGACCTACTCTATACTAGAGGCTTAGCGCTTAGTATAAAGCGCTTACTTCTCTACGTACTTCTTAGATAGAATATCTAGAATCCTATTTACTATAAAGTATAGTCCTTATAGATAGTTCTTAATCGTAATAGTAAGGTATCTTCTCTATTATCTCGGATAGTCGTACTATAGATACCTTATCTATATCTAGTTCCTCTAAGATTCTTAATAATAATACTATAGAGAAGCGAGATTAACGCTAGCTATATAGACTATATTCGTTAAGTCCTTCTTCTTACTTCTCTTAGTTTAGATATATCGTAGGCAATAGAGTTAGTATTAGAGCGTATTTAGGTAATAATAAAGAGTATAGGCTTAGATTACTAGAGGAAACTAGCTATTCGATAAAGATATAGAGCGAGCTATTAGTAAGGCGTTATTAGAAGTAGCTAGTAACGCAATAAGCAAAGTAGTAGGTAAAGCGATATAGCTCTAGTAATAGTAGTTAAGCTTAGTAAGAGAGTCTATATAGCTTTTAAAGTACTTAACTACTTATATAAGCTCTATTAGATCTATAATCTACTCTTCTAGGAAGCTAAAGAATATCGTATTCTCTAGATATAGTAATTGTACGTTATTATCTTATCGAATAGATAGAGAGGGTCTAAGTAACTATTCCTTGGAGTAGTAGTAGTTTATAAAGCTAACGAGCTTAGAGATAGTATTATACTTCCTCTCGAATTTATCTTGTTTTAATAAATTGCTAGCTATATACTTTATAAGAGTATAAGTAATAATAAGAGCTTTCTATAGAAGTATAGGTAAGCTAAGAGATTAAGATTATTCTACTAGTTATAATAAGGCTAGTATATCTACTATATTACTAGTAATAGTATAAGTCTATTATTACGTTAGCGTTAGAGCGCTAGTTAGATTAGGTAATTCCGCAATTTAGAGTTATTAAGAGCTATATATAGTAATACTATTAATAGTAAAGGTAGAGTAGGTTAGATAAGGTAGAACGTTATATCTAGTAATAGTAAATAACTATAATCCGATTAGTAGATTAGGTAGGTATAATAGCTTAACGAATTTTATATACTAGTTAGTACTCGAATTAGTAAGGTATAAGTCGGTTCTATAGAAGCTATAAACTATTAGAGTTAGTAGTACTACTACTTGTAGTAAATGGTCGCTTTTAGTAGGATTACTATTAAGGAGTGTATATAATATAGTATAGTATATATAAGGTTTTTAGGATAGTATCTAGTATAAAAGACCAAGTTAGTATAGTCCTACTAAGGATAGAGTCTATTATAGAGGTATAGTGCCTAAATGGATTAGTTTATTATTATTTAGTATATATAGTAGCTACTTCTATAAAACCAGTATAGTTACTATCTTAAACGTAGTTATATAGAGATAGTTAGTATTATATTGGTTCTTCGACGATCGACTAGTAGTACTCTTCTTAGCTACTAAGTTATTACGTAATACTATAATAAGCACTTAGTCTATAGTTCTTAGTAAGAAGTAAGTATAGTATAAAGTAATATAGTTCTATCTATAAGTACTATCTAAGCTAAAGGTAAGGACGAATATAGCTATAGCTAGATACTATAATAATAACTATAAGAGCTAGAAGTATAAAAGGTTAAGAGTTAGTAACTAAGATACTAACTATATAACGCTTAGCGCTTAGTAGTAGGACTTTCCTTCTACCTTCTTATATAGTAGACTTACTCTATATTAATTATTATTATTACTACTATATTAGTACTCTACTCTATTATATAACCTTAGTTTTATAGTATAATTAATCTACCTACGTAACTAATAGCCTAAAATACTAAGTATACTAAAATCCGAGTAAAACTAAAGAACTATCTAGATTATAGCTAGATAGAACGAAACTCTATTAAGAGACCTATAGCTCTACTATTATTACTATAGAGAAAGTAGTATTATTCTTAGTAGCGTAGTAAGCTACCTTAATCTTAACTAATAAGAAGAAGCTAAATATTACTAAAGAGATAACTATAAAGCTTAAGAAGATCTATATAGTACTAGAGTAAGAAGCTACTAATATATAACTTGTAGTAGAGATTAAGAAGCTATAACTTATTACCTTAGGTATACTTAATTATAAAAGCAATAGAACTAATAGTAGTAATACCTTTACTAATTCTAACTAGAGCTACTACTACTATAGAATATTAGATAATAGTAAGTACAAATTATTACTATATAAGAAGAAGAACTTTAAACTAAGGAACGCTCTTATATATAGCGCTTAGAATCTAAAGTAGTACTATAACTATATTACTAGGTTAAAGATATATAGACTCTATTCTTTAGCTACTTTAATAGTAAAGAAGATCTAATTAACTAGGCTAGTTATTTACTTAAGGGTAATTTAAGTCTATTCTTCTATAATAACTAGAGGTAGTATAAGAAGAACTAATTATTACCTAATAAGATAGACTAGGAATAGTATATAGACTACTACTAAGCCTTTCTTAGAAGCAATAAGTTACTAGCTATAGAAGCGAGTAGTAAGCTCGATATATAGAGGATAGACCGGGCCCGCTGCCAAAGCAGTATGTTTCTTATGTCTTAGCCTTCGGCTAGGAGCGCTGGACACTTTTAGCAGAGGACTGCAGTTTGACCCGGGACGCCGTTTCCCCGACATCACGGCCCGTCTCGGCCCCGCAGTCTCGAGCGCTTGGCAATGACGATCCCTCGATGCAGGAACGCGACTGCTACGACTTGTTTGCGGGGAGCCACCACTTCTTCATTGTATTCGGGAAGCACGCTGGCGTGTGACGATACCTTCTGCATCAAAGCCATGTGATCTTGTCCGTGAGCTCTTCATAGCCATCTTGCCCGCACTCCCACACAAACACCACCGCCAACCATGGCCGAAGCGAAGCCTACACCACCGCCGCGACCGACGGCGAGCTCCAGTGGTATAACTAATGCTCCTCCATCTGCTGCGATGAGACACCGCCTACTGCACCAACAATCCAATCGCGCCAACTCCTCACCCTCGCGCACACCACCAACCCTCCCACGCCGTCGCTCCTCGATCCTCTCCTACACCAGCCTCGACGGCTCCACCCACTCCTGGGCCGACGACATCATCAACCCCAAGACCGGCCGGCGCAACGCCCAGAATGACGATCATGAAGTCACGCATTGGCACAGCAGTCCAATCGCCTTCGCAATCCTCCCAGCACTCGGCGGGCTGCTCTTTAAGAACGGGTCGGCTGTCGTGACTGATGGCTTGTTATTGACCCTAGCTGCGGTGTTTATGAATTGGTCCATCAGGCTGCCGTGGGACTGGTACTATTCGGCGCAGGCTACCCGACTGGACGCTGAACCCTACAGCGATACCATACTTGAGGAGGACGAAGTCGCAGTAGAGACAGCCTCCTCAGGCGAGGGCTCGCCGCAACACTCCACCGCCAATATCAAGACCGAGCCAACAAACACAACAACGCACCATATGGGCAAACGCGAGGAAGCTGCGACAGCTCTGCGGCGACAAGAGCTCTGGGCTTTACTGGCCATCTTCGTCTTCCCACCGCTCGCCGCCTACCTCCTCCACATCATCCGCGCCCAGCTCTCCCGCCCCGCCACCGGCCTGATCTCCGACTCCAACCTCTCCATCTTCCTCCTCGCCGCCGAAGTCCGCCCGTGCATCCAGCTCGTCCGCCTCCTCGCCACCCGCACCCTGCACCTCCAACGCACCGTCTCCGGCCTCGAGGAGCCCTTCGCCTCCGCCTCCCACCACAACCACACCCTCACCAACCTCACCAGCCGCCTCGCCGACCTCGAGGCCCGCTTGTCCGATCACACGATGCTACCCCCAACCGTAACCGTCGCGCACAAGGCCGACGTCACAGACCTCTCAGCCGAACTGCGCAAGCGCTACGAACCCCGCCTCGAAGGTCTGGAGCGCGCGGTACGGCGGTATGAAAAACGCAGCGCCACGCAAACCCTACTGACCGATCACCGCCTCCTGAGCCTCGAGAACCGTCTCCAAGACGCGCTGAGCTTGGCTGCAGTAGCGGCGCAGCACTCGCAACGCCCAGGCGTTGTCGTTCGCATACTGGAGACGGCCAGCCAAGTCATCTCGTGGCCGGTGAAAGTCGCCTGGACGGTTTGGGTGTGGCCGTTGCTGGTGGTGGAGGATGTGTATGAGCGGGCTAAGGGGATGATGTTGGGGCCGTACCCGATGGCGGAGAGGTTGGGGGGCGGGAAGCGAAAGGTTAGGAGCGAGTGGGAGGGGCCTGCGGATGACAAGGCGAGGGCCAAAACGTTGGTGGGCAGGAAGGTTGTGCGATAAAACTTGTTGTGGCGTTTCACGGTGTTGTGGGGGTGGGAAGTTATTAGGGCTCGCATCTGGGTCAAAAGAAGTTGCATTATTGCGTTGTGTTATATTACGACCTACCGATTTGGTGGCGCACAGTATTGCCCCACTTCATCGCTTTTGCTGTTTGGCGGCCCCGTTTGCCACTGGCCCGTTCACTCTGCGGCTTGCTGAGGGATTCTCCTTTCCTTCCCACATGTGAACACGGAGCTTGCACGCAGACTTTGGTCAGACAGTCAGCCGCTCACGGAGAAAGGGTTTGGAGTTGATCAAGCAGTCACACAAGTACGTACGCATGTGCCGATTTCATTTCCTGCTCTTTCTCCACGCTGACGTGCGACAGACAACTAGGTGGCGCCAAGCTAAAACGATTGCTCGTCATGGACACCCTCATCAACATCCTCAACAACGCCTGGATCGTGGCCGGCCTCTGCTGGAGCATTATCATTCCCTGCACGGCCTTCCTACTCGGCTGCATCATCCAGTTCATCGTGGACGAGATCGCGTTCGCCGTGCTCGAACTAGCCCTGCTCGACCACTTCCCGAAAATTTTCGCCACGGCGTGCACGCTACACTACACCCCACAGAACGACGTGAGACCTACCAGCAAGATTGGTCGGTTCAAAGACGCCTTGAGGCTTCTCTTTCTGGGGTGCACGCTTTGGTGGTGCTTGATAGCCAAGGATGCGCCCGACTTCCCCGTGTGGTGGATTGTCATGGTCACGGTGTGCGTTCACTCGGGTGTGAAGCTGGTGGTTGTGGCCGTGTTGCTACAGCATCGGGTTTTGTTCTGGGCTTACAAGCGGATCTTCGGGGCGGTGGTGAAGTGGACGGACTGGGACGCTTGTAGGGAGATTGAGGCTTTGCGCTCCGCGGCTGCCACGCCGGCCGCACGGGCTATGCCGGCGAGGGGAGCTCCGCGATTGCACCTCCCGACGACTCGCGAAGAGGTGGAGGCCCAGGATGCTATGTGGGCGTCAATCACCCCTGAAGAGTGGGCGAACGCTGTGATTGGATGAGCGATGTTGGGGTGGCTGAGGGCGAGTGGAGAGGGCTCGCTGGAGCGGAGGCATGTGCGATTCGAAGGAGGGCAGCATCGACAGATGTCTCGGCCAGTAGACTGATCAGCATTCGCCGTGGAACAGCGCCCGAGCATGACATCCGTAGGTGAGACGAGCTTGATGCGGCTCTCCCAATGCTGTTGGTGGAAGCGCGCCTACCACCTGCTCAGCCTACAATGTTTCCAATATCATTCGCTGATCCATAGGGATTGGGATGCGTGAGTTCATGATATACGACCATACTACCGTTCCTTCCTTTGCCTCGCTCTGATCGTTTGCGCTCCGTCTGCCACCGGCAGGTGCGCTTTGCGGCTTGCCGAACGTCTCTTCCTTTTCGTTACCGAATCCCACGTTCGAAGCAGCGATTTGCTTTGGCATACACCTTTGGGACGTGATCAAGCAGTCTAGCACAGGGGAAACACACAGGTGCGCTCTGCCGACTGTAAATACTTTCTGCTTGGACGCTGACGTTCGCAGGACAGGCACGGTGAACCTGGGAGCAACGCCCGTTGAGGAGAATTGGCACTGCTACTGTGCCAGGAGTGGCACCACGGGAACCACATCACGGAGCGGCAGCACCACGGAACGACAACAGCACGCACGCATTCAATCTGCGACAGCTAGGTTGCTCGCTCTCGTCCTCATAGCACACTTCTGGCTTCGGATCCTCTGGTCGATCCTGTCGCACATCTTCCGTCCTGTGCTCAACTTCTACGGCGGGCCCTGCATCTCCCTCCTGACCCCCTTCCTCGGCCACTTCTTACACAGCGCCATTGCCCAGGCCATCCTCTACAATGCCGCCAACATCCCACCCTATTGAGGTCGCACGCTACTGCTAGACAAGCTTCGGTCGAGAGTTGCCACTGCGTTCCATGCATGCGCCATCCTGCTGCACCTGCCGCTGAAGTTCTTCTTCGGGCTACACTTCGCCTGCGCAGTTTCGATCACTCTGCTGGTCTTCTGGGCGACTGAGCTCGCGGTCATGATAGCGGTGGCGCAGCACGCCCACTACTTTTGATGGCTTGGGCAGGTGCTCCAGGCGCTGATGAAGTGGACGGGCTGGGATCCATATCCGGACATCAAGGTTGGGCGTGCCGCGGGTACGCTGTACAGGCGTACCAGGCGAGGATAGTGATAGATATGGCTGCTGAACGGGGAGGGATACTGCCCGGGTCTTGGCTCAATGACCGGGTGTGGATGAGCGATGCGGAGTGGGACCACGACACGAAGGCGCTATGCGTCGAGTGACTGGTGGTGTGCGGAGAAGACGGCAAAGAGAAGAGGTTCGGTGGAGCGCAGGACTTTCGGGTTGGGGAGAGGACGGCGTTGATCTGGGTCAGGATGATCAGTACGATACGGGTATGCTCCTGTTGCTGTGTCAACGCGACGATGCACGGGTGGGTAGGTGGGCTGAACCCAGCATTCACCTCGTTGCGGTGGCGAAGCGGAGCTTGCCCTTCCGTATTTCTCGTTTGCCTGCCGAGCAAATCTGGCCCGTGCAGCTCCCGTCGTTGTTTTCTTACGCCCATTCGCCGCATCTCTTAAGGTGGGCCATACAACCCCAATTGATAAAGCACTCGACAGTCCGCTCGCAGCCGCATCGACCGCTCAGACCGCACCCGCCGCCGTACGCGAGCACACACTGCCAAAAGAGATCACGACCAGTCCAGAACCATCGCCACCCGCAAGCAAGATCACCATCACCACACACAAAGGCTCCCGCCACTGCATACCCAACAAAGACGGCCGTCATGCACACTCTGATTAACCTCATCCTCGCGGTGTACAGCTGCGGGCTCGCCCACTCTCGCATCCTCGTATTCCTTCTTTCCGGCATGCGCGCGTACGGGATGATAGCAGAATGGATCTGCCGCGAGCTAAGAGAGCATCTCCACCACGACCACGACTACTCCTACCTCATGCCACGCAGCGCGATGACCGACAATACCCACGCCATTGCGCGCAAGGTGCGGTAGAGAGCCCTGACACTCCTGCTCCTCTCGACCTTATTTCCCTGTCCGACCACTTCTTGTTCACCGGTCTGCCGTTCCACTGGGCCGTCATGGCCCAGGTATGGGCATCTTGCGCATTCAAGCTTGCTGTGCTGGCCGTGGCAATGCACCGCGAGACATGGCCCAGGGCCCTTGACCGCCTGCTGCGGAACTTCTTGAACAGCGAGGAGATGTCGGGTACGTGTTGGGATCGTCTGCGCGCCAGCCTCGACTTGGAGGTCAACTTGTCCGCAGCGGCCATGGACGACAAATAACGGATCCCGACTGACTGACTGACAGCACTGCGGACAAACTCAAAGTAGAAACGAGACAGTGCACCCATTATGCAGTGCACGACTGGAAGCGCCCCAGGATCGTATGCCCCAGGATAGCTACACTAGAGTTCTGAGAGGGACCCAGCACGCAAGGGCGGTCAGATAGAGCGGAGAGCTATGATATGCTACGGACTGCGGGCTGTGGCGTGTTCAAAGGTATTCATCACGGCCAGCAACCCCGAAAGGGTAGAGCGGCGAAAAGCTGGATGCTTATTGCGATTGGGTCAGCCTTTTCGTACCTCGTCGATGCGTACATTGCGAATAGAACGAACCCGCCAATTCACCGAACACGTCTCCTGGTTCCATGGCCGCTGTTCGAATGTGCTCCGTTTCCCACTGCTCTGTGCGCCTTTGGTGTCGCATTCTCGATGAGGACTTGTCAAGTACCCGCCATCATCCGCGCAGATCGTGCCACATCTCCAACCGCGCAGAGCGTTCTTTGTGCGCCCCTGACCAACAAATGAATCTTCACGCTGCCCAAGAGAGGACTGCAACTCCCGCCGTAATCCGTCAGATCGAAGAAACCAAGCGCACCACCGCACCATTCCACACGTGCGACGATGCCCGCCGACACGATGCCCGCCGACATGATGGTCATTCTGACGCAGCACAGGCCCGCTGGCTCGACGGTCGTGCCGTGTCATGGCGTGGTGTTGTGGCCGGTCAAGCGGGTGCTTGGAGCGTTGCTGAAGTGGACAGAATGGATCCCGTTTCGCGGCATGGACCCGAGTCTCTACACTGGGCGTTTCGCGGCAGCAAGCGCATACGTCAACACAGCTCCGCCGTCGTAAGTGCGCTCTCCGGCGATCCGCTAGCCTGCTTGCGAACTCGGCATGCACCGGAGAAGCTCTTTCAGAGCAAGTACGCGACATAAGTGACGGCGCAAGGCCTGGACCATCGGTTTAGTTGCGTTGTGGGATAGCTGGGATTCGCAAGGCCATGGAGAGTGTTAGGCCAAGTGGCAGGACTCACTGATGCAAGATGCATGAGTAACGAGCTGGCACTGCTGAGAGGGCTTCTCAGAATGGCATCATGGGCGTACATGACGACGAATGGAGCAGCGCATCGGCACCATTGTGTCCGATGGGACTGGTACTATGCTTGACGTTTATCAGGAGGCCGTGGCGTTCGCTAGGATGGCTGCTGACAATGCCGTCTTCCCCGATCGTCTTTCCACTGGTAGTTATGGCGTTCGGCCGCGCTTGCGTTCAGGTTGAAAAGCTGTCTTCCTCCGTTGCCCTCTCATGTAAGCTTTACCTTGGCCGCCGTCGACAGATTGCAGGCCGTGTTGGAAGTCTTAATCATCAGCGAGACATTCGAGCTCGGGTAACCCGCTTGAGGTGTAATGCGCTTTGACTCCTGTGACAGCCATTGCCAACCCTCTGCGTAAATATCGCAGCATAATTATGTGCGTAGCCATAGGTTAGCTGGCGTCATGCCGCTACCGTCCCCCAGGATGGCATCATGCGAGAGCCAATTGATGTACGCTCCGACGCAACAGCCGTGGGAATCATCGAATGCTCCAAAGCGTGCTTTGTGTACGGTGAGGATGCATTGGGTGCCCGCCTGCTGTGCTTTATCACTGCCACAGTAGCTTTGGTGGACATAAAGCACCTCTGTGCACTCACTAAGGAGGTAGTGCAGCGCTCAGCAGGGATTTCTAGAGCTACGCCAATAGATTTACTCATAATGTGTGCTCAAGCTGTCGCTGTGATGTCAGACCGACTCGCAATGTAATCGGCGCCGGTAAGCTGCGTCTCAGACGCTGGACTCATAGGCGTGACAGAGCGGCCAGTACGCTCAGTCACCTCGACCTCATCACCAACACGCAATACAGCACCGCTAGGGCCGGCACAGGCGTACTGCCCGAAGACTGGCTTGTCTGCGCCTAGAATCAGCAAGTATCGTATGTACACTAGACATCACAAGCGAAGACTCACGTGGAAACTTGTCATTAGTCCTTCTATCCTTCGCCAACAGGCCATACAGTTGTCGGTTCGTAGCGATCATGCCACCCTTGGCCAGATCCACATTGAGACTGAGACACCGCACCGTCCTGAATAAGCAACGCACAGACACCTCTTGTGCCCTGTCAGTTTGCGACCGGATGGCAAGCATGCCCCAGCCGTCTTCGTCGTACGGAGCCACCTCGCTTCCGACATCGACATGCACGTTTGGCCTGAACCTGACGATGACGTCCTCGCCTTGCGCGGCCAGTGGTAGTCGTCGCCTAGCGTCTTCTTCCGACGCCGTGGATGTAATGAGGAGAGGCGCCGCGTCCGCAAAGCGTATTCTTTGCGGCTGCAGCTTGTCATTCACGGCAATCGAAAGGGCCTGGTAATGCTTGGGTAAGTAGGCAGCTCCAGGAATCTCCCTTTGCCCGTTGCCACCAATGTAGAGCAGCCTCGTCGGCGAGCCAAGATGGTGACTGAAGTAGCTGGCGACCTCCTCCCCCATGTCGATACCGGGTGCCTTCGTACCGAAGATGGAAACCTCGTACACGGCCGCGTTTAAGAGACCCAAGGGAGATGGACTGAGCGGGACTGTGATAGCCGCATGTTCCTTTGCTTGCACATGCGTGATGGTCAGCTTAGACCATGCCTTGTCGATGGCTGTGTGGAACAGGCCCAGCTGAAAGTTCCACTTGATCTGGTCTTCTGTTAGGGGGGGCATTGCGAGATGGTCGCAAATTCGATGAGCTGTGTGCTGGACTCACTGCAGAGAGTAGTCAGCATGTGTGGCTGGTGGTGGATACCCTGCGAACTGTCCCCGTGACCTTTGCGTAGCTTACCTGTGATATGCTCCGCGAGCGGTTGCTCTTGTGTGGGTGGCTTCACCAGGACATACTGCCGGTCGAAGCGCAGCCCTTCGTTTGTGAGCTCCGCAGCACTGACTTCGACCGGGCGAAGACTTTTGACGGGATATATGAACAGCTATATGCCCGTTTCAGCAAGATGAAGTCTCCTGTCGCATGAAAGGCGAGGCACGTCGTGGCCGGCTTACCCACCCGTTGGATCTTCATGGCTGCCTTGATACTTATTCGGGCACATCGCAGACCTGTCGCAATTAGTCGATCATTGTTGTATGGGACGTCTCTGCGACCAAAAGCGATGTCGCCACCATTTTCTTTGGTAGAGGCACGTCACACTATCAATATCCGGTCTCACTATTGCCGGCGGTACGGTCCGCTAACTAGTCTACGTCTGAGGAACTAGCGCCACAGCAAACCACACCACCCCAAGGTGACGTCTCGGCGACAATGACCTCGCTTCCCACCACGTCAAGGTCGGCTTGCTAAACATCAGGGCAAAGACGTATCGGCTGCTCACACTCCAGTCTGCCTCTTGGCATGTAGCCGTAGCGCTGTATTAATCCGGAGCCCAGCGAACAAGACCGAGGTCCGAAGGGTGCTTTCGCCACACCGTTGCCAAGTCGGATCCTGCGTTCTTACTCATTGCGGCCACTGCGTCATTGGTATGAATGGCACAACAAGGCACAGAGAGGGCCTGCGATAGATGTCGTGAGCGCCGAGTCAAGGTCCGAGACCTCCGTTCAAGCAAATTTCGAGTTGCTCGTCAGCTTACACCCAGCCTAGTGTGACAAAAGGCAACCCACATGCCTGCGATGTGAGAAGCTCAGAAAGCCATGCCCCGGCTACGACAAGAAGAGGAAATTCGTAGACGAAGGTGTCTCCTTGCGGAAGAAGTACCCGGCTTCAGACGACCGTAGGGGGAGCGGCGATCACACGTTCGATGCCGTGCGTTTTGCGCTCCAACCTGTTTCATGAACACGGCTGATATCTCGAAGGTCTTTGAGCATGATGCGGGAGGAGGTGATGTGCTGGGTTTGTCAACTACGGTGTCTCCTAATAGTGGGCAGGACATTCGTCTTGCTTCAGGGAACACCAACTCTGAGTCTGAACATATACTATCAAGCCAAGCTCGGCTCGGTAGCGCGGCCCATATGGTCGCTTCAAATCCTACGCTGACCGGCCCTATCGAGGTGCAAACTACCGATCAAGGGCCTTCGCTCAATCCGGTGACGGAACAGCCCATACTCTTCCCGGAGGCCAATTATATGCTACAGGGTATGGAGGAGGATACGACGCTTGACGCCCTTTTGAACGACACAACGTACGACCCAGCATGGTTCGATCTGGACCCCGACATCTTTTACTCGAACAACAACAACTCGTGCGGCTTCATACCCAATGCTCATATTGTGGATGAGGTCGACCGCAATGACATGCGGCACACCACAGAGGCGTCCGCAGGAACACCAATGTCAGGCATTGGCTCGTCAGCATACAGGTATGCGGTTATCGGGCTCTATGATAGATGCCGCTGACAGTCAATCTCCTTCAGCAACATATGGGCACCTGAAATCCAGCTGAACACCAGCGCTCTTATAACGGACGAGCGTGAGCATGAGATGGCGTACCTCATCCGGCACTTTACAGAGTCAATAGGACCTTGGTACCGTCTACAATCCTCTTGTTGATAGCATTGAACCGCAGACTAACCTAGAAGCAGGATGGACCTGTTTGACAATGACGAGCATTTTGCGCACCTCGTTCCTCTTAAAGCTCTCCGCGATGCTCTGTTGCGTAACGCCATCGCCGCAGTAGCTGCGAAACAGCTCGGCCGCGTCAAAGGCCACAAGCCTTTCATTGGAAAACAGTGCCAAAGACCGGCTCATATGGAGATCATCGAAGATGGCTACGAAATCAACTGGTTTTACAAAGCCGCCAACTACTACGACAAAGCTATTGCCTTCTCACGCACATATCTAGCCGCGCTGTCCGGAAGCTTGGCCCGACCTAACAGCCCGCCTGCGTCATCCAGTCCCTCCGTGGGACATTCGGACGATCTGCTAGTTGCTGTGAGCCTCTTCTCACTATACGAGTCACTTGATAATCTGGAAATGGGCATGAATTTTCAGTGCGTTCCACCTCCGCCAAGCGCCCCGCTCTGACGCTGACGCTGTGGACAGACACTTGACAGGTCTGAAGTCGCTGTTAACAGCTGTGAGCAACAATGATCAGAAGCAATCTCAGCTCATTCCATTCATCACTGTTGGCCGTCGAGCTTCATTCTGGAATTTTGCTCGCGCTGACTACCAGGCTGCCTACACCAACCGGCAAAAGACGCTCCTTGACACCGAGGACCTTCAAATGTGGCGCAACTGTGGACTCCAAGTACAGGCCGATGGCTCGCTGTATGCCGACCCTCCCACAATAAAGGACGATCTGCTGCACTGCCGAGAGCTTGCCCAGCTGGTGTCACACACAATCCTGTGGCTTGTGCTGAGGGTGACGAACTACCTAGCCTCAGACTCAGATCAAACGCCTTCTGTTCGGCATGGCTGGTGGAAACAGCTCACAGCGCAGCTCGACTCATGGTTCGGCAACCTGCCAGAAACATTCCGGCCTTGCGCACAGGTCCGCTATCCCCTGCAGATGCGCTCACATCGTGGCGGCACCTCTCAGCTCACCGAAGTCTTCTTCAGCATCAATCAATGCGCGGCCGCAATCCAGCTGTATCACTTTGTCCGTATACTGCTACTACTGAACAAGCCGAGCCCAGCTGGCATTGATATCTCAAACCGGCTGAAAGCCTACCGTGAGATCTCTGCCGAAGCGATCAAGCACGCTCGGGAGATTGTTGGGATTGCGCTTGGGAGGCCCCATCCAGCTGTAAGAGTGGAGATGAACCTGCCGCTCTATGTTGCGGGAGGTTGTCTGGAGACGGATGAAGAAAGGAAGGTGGTGCTCGAGCTGTTGCGTGCAATAGAGACTGACACTGGATGCTCGACAGAGGTCAAGGTCAGGAGTTTGATTGATGAGTGGGGCTGGGCGCAGGAGCCTGAAGGGGTTGCTTGAACCAAGGCTGCGACACAAGGCTCTTAAAGCCGTTGATATGATCTCTGGCCGAAGAACAAGTCTTGAACAGAGCGGATAGGGATCATGAAGTATCAGTGCTTGAGGCGCTTGGTCGCCACGCTCGGCTTGAGCGCTCGCCGGGTAGTAAGAGTAGGTTATGTCCTTCTCTCCCAGCTCAGCGAAGGCTAGACACTAGCATGCATTGCTTTGACGTCAGTTCCACGTTAGTCCAAGCTGCCCGGTCGAGTGCAGCACCGGAGATAAGTTGCATGAAGGCTCCAAGGTCAGCTGCCAGCTGGTTGCGCACTTGCCCATGCCGCGCAGCAATCACCACTTGTTTTTCCCTCTATGCCTGCGTTTGCCTTTGTCGCCGTTTGCCGCACGCTTGATCCGGCAGTCAGAGCATAAGCCGCTTGTCTCCACGAATCTGTCTAGGTTGGGACACGTTCTTCGGCCAGGATGCCCGCCAGTTTCTGCTATCCTTTGTTTGTGCGCTTCACAAGGCTCGGAGAACCAGCCCATCGTCTCGGAGTGGCCACAGGTCCATACTTTCCGATTAATGAAGCACATGGCTCGTACTCGGTGGTCCGCGTTACTGGGCTATTCACTGCACAGAGGAGTAGTCCAGGTCCAGCAACAAGGCGTCGTGGATACGTAAAACCGTATGTTGAGGCTTCGGTCCGATGATGGTGTGATGTTAGGTGTAGCGCAAATTCAGCGGTTTGAGGTGGAGAACGTCTAGAAAGAATGGTAGTAGAGTAGGGTAGTCTGGCTGGCCGGCAGCTTAGTTCAATGTATGATGTGTAGGTATCTGCGAAGAGAAGCCTTTCGAGTGCTCTGCGTTCTGTTCTTATAGTTCGCCAGGGTCGGTCGACAAGCAAGTCACCAGAGTACAGGACCGATACATGAGACATATCTTGTATGAGCCAAGACAGTTCTCGAGGCACGCAGTCCGGGCGACAGGTATTCGACGACTCACCAGAGTGTTCGAGTGCAGACGGCAGCAAGAAAGTGTCTTGTCTTCTGTCTAAGCTGAAGCATGGTGCACTCCATGACAAACAGGCAATGTCTCTGGCGCATAGCGAGGCGCGTGCTGATTGATCGTCACCGACTCTCGTCGCTTTCTCGACAGACGTCTTTGGGACGTACGCAGCATGAAGAGTAGCCGGGTCCTGGCAATCTAGTATCTCGGGATCAGCACAACGCCTGGACAAGTTCTGGAAAGCATAGTTTGAGTCTTTGAGCAAGCTGGTTGTGTGCTAGCCAATGCTAGCTACGCTCCAGGGCCCAGCGCTCAGGCACGCGAAAGTTCATCAGCCGTCGTTATATCAGCACAGCGACTTCACGATACCGCCCCACCTCAAGAATCCGATCGCTTCCCTGCTCTCTCACTGAACGTGTCCTCATCTGAAAATGGCTTGCCAGAGCCGCCAGAGTCAAGCTTTGTGATCTCCTCCAGACTCCGGCCTTGCGTCTCCGTCAGCACGAACCATGCAAACGCTGCGATGCAAACATCAAATACCCCCCAAAGGAGGAATGTGCCCCACTTGATGTTCTTGATCATATACGGTGTTGTCAGAGAGAACACGAAGTTGAACAACCATTGGCTAGCGACACCGATGGCGATGCCCGGCTCCCTCGTCCGCGTGGGAAAGATCTCGCTCACGTATGGCCACGGCAAAGGGCCCCAAGAGAAATTGTAGGCGATGACGAACATGTAGATCAGAGCGATCGTGGCGATGCCGGAGGATGTAACGGTCCCGTCGCCGGGTGCTGGGTGCGTCTTGACCACTGCTGCTGTACTGATCTGACACGCTGCCATGAACAGTGCACCTCCGGCGAGAATCTTGCGGCGCCCGACATGGTCTGCGACGAAGAGTACAAAGAGCGAACACGCACCGACTTTGATCGCGCCGAAGATGGCCGTAAGCAGAAGGTCCGAGTTGCCCTTGTTGCCTACGAGCAGCTTGAAATACTGCGGACCATAGTAGGCGAAGGCTGTCGCACCAGTAGCTTGCTGAGCCATGAAGACGGCAGCTGCTGTGAGAGTGCGGCGGGTATTGTCGCCTTGTAGCATCTCCGTGAGTCGAAAGCCCTCGCGGGCATGAGCTTCCATCTCGACACCAGCCCGGATTTCATCCATCTCGGCCTGCGTGGCTGGTCCATCATCGGCGCGGATCCATTTCAGGCTCTCCCAAGCTTCGTTATGCCGGCCGACCGATGTGAGCCAGCGAGTTGACTCTTTGAGAGTGAACATGCCTAGACCGAGCATGGCTGCCCAGAGGATCTGAAGTCCGACTGGGATTTGCCACATCCTGGAGTCGGTCTTTGCTAGGTCCTTCGCAACGCCCCAGTCCAGCCAGTAAGATGTGAAGATACCTGGAATCGTCAGCGAAAGCTGGCCTTAATGTTAAGGACCGCGTGAACTGCTTACCGAGCGTATACATCAGTTGATAGAACGACCCGATTTGCCCCCTGATCTGCTTTGGCGTCATCTCACTGCTGAACATCGGCACCACCACACTGCTCCCACCCAGGCCCAGGCCTGCAATCACCCTTCCGATATAGAAGGCCGTGGTCGAGTGAGTCTGGGCCGTCTCGATGGCGGCGCCGATACAGAAGATGAATGCACAGACTGCGATGGCCCATTTGCGGCCAAATCTATGCGTGACAGGCCAGATGGCGAAACAGGCAACGAAAGCGCCGAGTTGTTGCAGCGAGACGGCGAGCGAGGAGACGTGCGTAGCTTGCTTGCTGGTGTAACCGAAGTCTCGCTCGAAGGACTTCATTGTCAGGACGCCGCCGATGATGCCAGAGTCATAGCCAACTGTTGTCCCTGTATCAGTATCCCCGGGCACGCTATATTCCTTCCTTCGCGCGAATCAGCTTTACATACATAAGAACCCGCCAATGCAGACCACGGCGCCGAGCCAGTAGGCGCGAAACATACCCAGACGGGTCATGCCTGAGGTGTTGGCCATATCGTCGGTCTCGAGCTCAGCATGGGGACAACGCTGTCGATGAGTGGCAGTGTCCCCGTGGTGTAAAAGAGAATAACTCGGGCCAGCTGAGCAATCCTCTTCGGAATCCCGGTGCTCGGCGGGGTCCATAGAGGTATACCTACGATGGGTGAGGTACCGATGTATGGTACCTCCGCAACCCTGCAGTCAGCTGTTTCCCTGCGCCAGGTGATGCAGAGTGGCTTGCTGATCATGCAAGTCTTCGTTCGTGGTGATCACAGGGCTCGAGGACAAGCTCTTTTAACCGTCTTGCTGTGGACAGGCAGCCTATTTTCGGCTGTCAATTCGCTGATTCACATTATGGGATGGCTTGAGTGATCCATTCGTGAATGGAGAATGCCAAGCAATGGCGTGCTGAAGTTCACCCAGGGTGACGCAAGGGTTGCGGGGCGTTAATACACCAATGGAGAGCTTCGGGGTTTAGGTTTCACAACGTCTGAGCTGAGAACCTGAGAGGATCCAACCGCACAAGCAGATATTTGATGTTGTCCCGAAACGGCGGCAATAGCGTCGTTAGTGCTACCACGAATGCTTCATTTCTAGCACCAGAGCTGCATATGTGACCAGTAGAGATCCATCAGCACCACCAACGCCTCGCTATGATGGTGCAGTTGCTACGCTATGCACTATCGCCGTGCAATGCATACCACAACCGCATAAAACGACATGCGCCCTGCTAAGCGGAGTCCTGTCCCCGATACAACCACCGCATATAATCATCCACGTTCCCGACCTTCTCCCCATCTCCCATGCCCAACGATTCTTCGGGCACCGGAACACTATCCTCTCGCGCCTCCACCACAACATCCTCCTTCGACAACGGCGCATCAAACACGATCTTCTCACTCGTGGCCTCCAACTCATCAATCTTCTTCCTAAACTCCTTCCCCCTCGCACTCATCTCCCTCAGGACCTTGATATAATGGCTCTCCTGCTTCACCACCGCCGGCCCATCCTCCCCATCCTCATTCTGCACCCTCTGGAAATTCTTCCTGCGCCGGGTCTTCACATCCTGATACCGCGCCCACTTCTCCGCCGGAGACATCTGCGCTTCCTTTAGGATGTACTGCACCTCCCACTTGTCATGGCGTTTCAGGTTGACCACGTGGTTGTGGTCCACCGGCACGCCGTTGACGAAGTTCTGGCAGATGATGGTCGCCGCGAAGAGCGGCTTGAGATTCTCGGCCGGCTCGGTCTCGATATGGCTGATGAAGACCGGGTCGGCGGGCGTCGTGGTGGATGTGTGGTCGGCGGATGCCGGTGTCGACAGGCGGCTTGCTGGAGCAGCCTCTTTGCTCGGCTCTGCGATGGAAGAGCTCTCGCTATCGACCGTTTGGTCCACCATGGCTGAAGACGGCACAGAAGCCTCGGCCGCCGCCTGCTCACTCTCTTTCATACCATCCTCTTTCTCCATCCCCATCACCTCCCTCTCAAACTCCTCCACCTTCGCCTTCGACGTCGACTGAATCCCCTCAATCTCCGGCTCAGTCATGGGCTCCGCAAAAACCCACATCAGCGTGGTCGGCACCTCCGTAGCCTCAAAGTGCATCCTCAAGCTCGTCTCGGGAAACTGCTGCGTCGCCATCTCCATCACCTCATTCATCAACTGCAGACTCGTCCTGAACTCTTGATCGCCCAAGCACGGATCCACCTGGCCATGTATTGCCCTATCCATATCCGCAATGGACACATACTGGAACCCAAAAATGCGCTGCACGTTGTGATACGCCACGAAGATGCCGTCCATCCGGCCCATACGCGCTTGCAGCATGTACTTCAGCATCGTGGAGCGCAGCATGTCGTAGTACTCGCGCTCGTAGGACTCGAAGTTGCCCTGCAGCGTGTGGAGTTCGTAGCCGAGCATGCTCTGGTAAGACGCAGCGTCCATGCGGATAGACACCACAGCCCTGGTCTTAAGATCGAACATGCCGGTACCCGGGAGCCGCCTATCATGAGCATCCAGCTGGGAGCGCATGAGGAAATCGCCCATAGTCGTGTACTCATAGCTCTCCGGCTCGCCCTTCTCATCGGGCGTAATAGCATTCGCACTGCCCTTCCGGTACCGCTCAAACTCCTCCCGCGGCACCGTGAGCAGCTTCTCCATACTCTTGCCCAACATCATGAGCACATTCGCGCTATCGTACTCCTTGTCCGCATCAATGGCATACGTCCCGTTCCTCCAGCGCAGAAAGATGGCATTGGGCGCTTTGTTAATCATCGTGAACTTCGCGGACATGTCCGGAAAAGCCCGCGACAGCATGTTGAGGTTCAGGTCCCGCCAGTTGGACAGCAAGTAGTGGAAGTGGCCCAGGGTGCCAGTCATGGAAGAGGTAGAGCCGACGTACTTCTTGCCGTGCTGCTTCGCGAGATCAGAGAGCGCGGTGTCCTGGGACGAGGTCTTGTACTCCTTCAGCGCGTTGAAGTCGAAGTCGGAAACTGGCATGATCTTCTGCAGGTACGGGTCGAAGTTGTAAACGCGAGAGTGCGGATCCTGGAGCTGGTAGACGCCCGGGTTGAACAGCACACGGTCCAGACCGTACTGCAGCGGCGGGACGGGCGGCTGCTCAACATTGAGCGGCGTGATTCGCAGTTCGCTGGCGGAGATGGATCGGATGTCGCTTGGAAGGACCTCAGGCCCAGCTACTTCCGTACTCTCGGTTTCCGGAGACGGTCCTGTCTTGGACTTGCTGTGCGACGCAGCGTCGGACGAGCGCATCACCTCGGATAGAGACCTGTGCTCCACCTCTTCGGGCTCTGCTTCAGAGCTCATGATCTCTACCGCTCTCGCAAGTTGTTTCTTCAACACCGCTCGTCGAGCTTTACGCTCAATTCGACCAAAGGATAGAGGTCGAGCGTGCGCTTGCCGAGTCGCGCCATCTTGACCTTCCGCTCCTTTCAACAGACCAGCGTTCGAGGCATCTGCTGGAACCGGCGCCGCTGATGCTGCAGACGCGTCCGGCATGGCGCCGTTCCCGGTGTGCAATTTGGCGAGCCTATCCATAGCATCATCAAGCTGCACCCCCTCGTCCTCCTGCTCTCTAACCTCATCGTCAATCTCCCGTCTCTCCGGGGGCATGGACACCACTGCCTTCTTGAAATGCCTCTCTTGCGCAGCCGCACGCGTGTGCCTTTGGATCGTAAAGTCGAACCCTTGGTCCCCAGCCCCTACGTCGTTCGCTAGGGCATGCACTTGGTTCTCTTCAGCCTGCGCGAGGTGTTCGTCGCCCGGCTGTGCATGCACGTCAACTGCCTGATCTGCAGGGCCGTCGTCCTTGCCGACGCGAAAGCCTAGACTCTGCTTCAGTTGATCAAACCTCGAGCTGCTGAGCGAGGAGAAAGCGCTTGTAATGCGTCCAACAGTCGACTGCGTTCTCTCGGCCTGAGCATCAGCACTCTCCTTAGATGCAATTTCCTCACTCGAGCCTGGTTTCGCGCCCGCAGAAGCCTCCAGGCCCCAAGCCTTCCTCTCCCCCGCCGTAGTCACCACGCGCTCCTTGGACACCTTGTCCGTCGCGCGCAAGGAGTCAAAGGACACCTTGCTCTGCGCTTGGTGGGCGCTAGAGGAGAACCCACCCCATTTCGGCCGGTCCTTGGCTTCCTGCACCCGGGCCGCAAGGGAAAGCGGTTTGCGCGCTTTGCCAAAGGAGAACGTCATGGGTGCCGGCTCACTCTGGCTAGCTCCGAGGAGCGTGTCTTCGGGCTGCTCGGAGTCTGAGGCTTCGGGTCGTGATGTGCGGACGTAATGGAAGGCTTGCTTCGGCTTGTTGGACACGAGACCGGCGGGGACAGTGATAGCATCCCGTGCTGGGATGTAAGAGAAGTGCGGCGTCGCCATGCGCGTCGCTGGCTCCTCAGGCGCTAGCATAGTGGGCGAGCTCTGTTCGTCGGAGATGAGACCAGCCGGCACGTTGACATCATCCTCCACCTCCGTCTTCTGCATCGCCGCCTTTGCCTGCTCAGGCGCCAGGCTGGTATCTGATCGATCCGGTTGCACCTCGCGCTGCAACCTCGCCATGATGTCTTCAAACTCCTGTCGGTCTCCGCTGCGGTTGGTCCTGGTACCCTCGTCTCCACCACCCGCCCCGTCGGCCTGCGTGGCTTCTTGTGCGAGTGCCTGCCTCTGCCTTCTCTTCTCTGCCGCCTCGTCTTTCCTCATCGCGAAGAAGGCTTTCATCTTCGCCTTGTCATGTGCAGACGCAGGCGGCGCCTTAGGCCGCTTGAAGGCCGTCTCCGACTTTGCCGCTCCCACCGCCGCCGCCGCCTTGGGCCTGGCCACGCGCATGGCAAGCGAACTCTTCATCTCCTCAAAGTCATGCCCGCCGGCCTCTGCCACCCCCCTCTTCTGCCGTTCCCGCTCTCGTCGCCCTTGTCGCTTCGGCTTCGACCGCGGCGTCTTCTCCTCATGCGCTGCGGGCCCCGAATCATCCTCACCTTCCTTCTTTGACGTGGGACGTTTCCGGTCGCCATAGTCGTCACTGAGCGAATTGAACCAATCCATATCGTCGCCGCCGACCGCCGCAGAGGTCGAGGTGCTCGCGTGGCGACCTTGCTGTTGCTGCGCCGCGGCGAGGTGGTGCTGGCAGCGGCGGCAGACATAGCCGCCTGCTGTCCATGTTGGCTGGCGGACGAGGGATCTATACATTGGACCTGGTGCGGGAGATGAAGGGCAATACGAAGTAGACAGCCAATCTTCATAACGTCTCGAACGACCCAATGTCTCCTCCGCGGTATTCGCGCGTTTCGATAGGGCGCCACCAGGCGGGCGCTAGCGAACGTACCTTTGCATTCACTCCAACATCGGCAAGGGCTGTCAGAACGGGCTGGGCTTGTCATGAAACATTGTGATTTGTATTGGGTCGTCACGAGGTGAACGCATATCTAGTCAAGCGACCGAATGCTCGCCACCCGACAGCAGCGTTCTGTTCGCCATCTGCGCTCGCTGTTCGCTCGCAATGCACTCCTCAACTCCACTGAACTCCTTGCTAATAGCACTCTCGTCCTTCGCCGGTGCTACCCATTGCGGACTCGAGTCGCCGAACAGGCCCCTCAGTGACCGAAGCTGATGTCACATCAAACTCCGCAGGTCGGAACACCACAGCCCACGCACGGTACGCAAGCAGTCGCAGCCGGTGCCGGACAGACCGTCCGAGTGATCATGTCTTGCGGGCCTCTCACCGTCTCAACATAGCACCCGTCGCGCTTCGCCTCGCTCATGGTCTTGGTCACGAAGGTGGTGGCGTCGCGTGGACGAACGTAGTCGGTGAACGAATCGTGGAGGCGACTCCCATCGGCGATGCTCTCGATGGCTCCAACCAAAGCCGAGACGTCCTGACGCTTCGGGACGGCGCCAGCGGCATTGGCCTCGGCGACAGCGGCTGTGGTATGTGTTAGCATGGGCAGAAGAGCTTCTTGCAGTAAGTCGTGTGTCAGTACTTACTGGCGACGGAGTCGTCCTGAACTGGCGTCGGGATGATGCGCTTGTCGACGTTGGCGGTCACCATCGGAACCGGAGTCGGGAAGACGTGCGGGATCGACGGGGTGTACGCATGATTGGTTGGGAAGACGTGCGGGATCGCCGCGGTGCGGTGGTGGGTCTGAGCGAGCGTAGGTCAGTGAGTGTTGACTGGGCACATGAAGCAGGCTGGAAGTCTTACGGTCACGCTGCCGCCCTCAAACGTCGGGTG
Source organism: Oleoguttula mirabilis (assembly GCA_035135055.1). Lineage (NCBI taxonomy): Eukaryota > Fungi > Ascomycota > Dothideomycetes > Mycosphaerellales > Teratosphaeriaceae > Oleoguttula > Oleoguttula mirabilis. The sequence goes on along the minus strand of JAVFHQ010000082.1, from coordinate 50,048 downwards.
AGCGGCGCAGGTGGTGATGATCGCCGCGATGGCGAGCGTGGCGGCGCCGAGCATCTTGGACGCGAACATCTTCGCGGGTGTGTTTTGGTTGAGGCGGTGAGTGAAGAGTTGCGAGTCGACCGTTCTTGTTGATGCTAATGAGCAGAGGAGGATTGGTGATGGTTCTTGGTGGTGTTGGAAGCGGTGGTCGGTGTGGGAAGTGTGAGTGTGGTTGTGGTTATGGAAGCAGAATGTAAGTGGTTGAGTTCGTTTGGCAAAATATATATACGAAAACTCTGCGCTCGGCTGACCATTGACGTCAGATCCTCGTTTCAGATGTGCACATGCAGCATGTGAATGCCGGCTTAAGAAGGCTGATTCTGCGCCGCTGAAGGCCGAACCAAGCTTTGCGCCTTCCGTTTGTAGCAAACGGCTGGAAACCGCGATCTTGAGGAAGCACATTCACTGATCTGGCGGTTGGGAGTCACTGGTATGGCACTTAGGAGATTGCTGATGCCGTGATCTGGGAGATCTCTGCATATTGCGCCCAGAACTCCAGGTCATGGCGTTGTGACATCGGCATCATGGAACGATTCGACCTCCTCGCATTGGCTCAACCTATTGTCCAAACCAAGCCGCCTTCTTCTCAAATGCACAAGGGGGCAGGTGAGGGGATTCGGAGTCACAGCATGATCATATCGAACGGAACTGACATCACGCCGACCACGTGTGCGACTCCGACGGCCCTAGGGATCGGGAACTGCGTTCTCCAGTGGATATAAGGAGTTGATAACACTTCGCCTACCCCCAGCTGCAACCGTGAGAGTGCGACCCTCGGCCCTTCGATCACTACTATCTGTGGCGTGCGGCGCACAGATGGTCTTTTCAAAGCCTGATATCTTGGGAGTTGCCTTGCCTTCTTGTTCTCATTATGTGTGTTCCTAATATACAGTCCCGAGAGCCATGGGTAGCAGCCAGAGCACACGCATGACGAGCTAGTAGGCTTGTAATGCTGTCCCTGCTCGTGATATAGCCACTTCGCTCTGCCACTCGTACATTCAGGCTCCTCGGGATGAATGCAATGCTGTGCACCAGTACCAGCCGATAGCAGGCCCGCACCTCGTGCCAGGAGACCATCGGCTCCTTATTTCAGCAGATCATCATCAGCCTCCGGCTCCGGAGTCATGAAGAGCCCGTTGTCCCCGTTCTTGCCCTCCTCCACCATGCCACCCACACCCTCATCCTCATGAGATTCTCCATCGCCACCCTCAACCTCCTCAAGGAGACCAGGCGTACCAGGGCCCTGGATCTGCTTCGAGAAGAATTGCACCTTCCCAGTCTCCCTGATCTTGTCCGGGAGGATGACGAGACGCTCAACGACAGTCGCATTGCCCTTTTTCGTCTTCTTCGTCTTGTTGATCCAGATACGACGCGGATTAGCCGACATCTTGGTTCTCATCGGCTTCATGGCCAGCAAGTTCGGGATCGACTTCGGAGCATGGTGGCCCTTGTACTCCGTGTCGATGTGGTTGACGAAAGTGTCCAGCATGCTGACGAGGCAGGTAGTGAAGTTTCCCGGGTCGTTGCCGTAGAGCTTGCCATCGGAGTGCTGCGCCGCCTGGCCAGTGGCGATGATCTCGACGTTGCCCCGAGACGGCTTCCACTTGTCGTGGAAGCGGTCCGGAATGTAGCAGTCCAGGAGGAGCAGGCAGTCGACTCTCTGGGCGATGATTGTCTGGATGAGCTCGTAGGCGTCAATCTCTCTCTTTGGGGTGTGTGAGAAGCGCCTGTTGGCCGGTCAGCACAACACCATAAAGTTAGGTCAACAGGCTTACTTACCAGCAGTAGTCCTCTCCGTTCTCTCCACCGCCGCCGTGGAAGTAGATGATGATCAACTCATTCTTATCCTTGCCATCGAGCTCGTCCTCGAAGTACTTGAGCACTGCCTCTGGCTTGGAGCGTGGTGGGAACGTCACGTTGTGGATCTCGTAGTCGAAGTGCTTCCGAAACAGCTTCTCAACGATCCTGTTCTTTTGGTCGTGCACTGAGCTGATGTCGAAGTCGGAATCATCCTCGAGGCGAGGGTTGACGTCTAACACGTAGACGTGGCCGCCGTCGTACGACTTGAGGTCTGTGGTCGCCATGCTGGTTGTTGTGCAGATGATGTGTGGAAGGTTTGGTGGATGTTAGGTTGATGTTCCGGTTACGAGACAAACCAGTAGTTGTCGTCAGCTGGTAGGCGGCAGGAAGAGTCAAACGGGAAGATCCAAAGTGAGGAGTCCAAGTGAGGATCCTCAGCATGTGAAAGCCAGCGTGACCAGCAATGAGGGCTGACCGGGTGCTGGTAGCATACCTTGTGTGTAGGTGATCAGCTTCAGACGATGTCCAGAGGAAGTGTATAGTTGAAGGATATGATGGCTTTGGTAGATTGATGGTCAACTGGTGATGAAGAGTAGGCCGACTTCAGGAAGGTGTAGGTGGGCCGATACTTGAGCGGGTCCTGTAGCTGTTGGTGCTGATGTGGACTGATGGCGGGAGCGTTAGGTGTAGAACGTGGAGTCGTTGCAAAGGTTCGGGTTTGCCTTCTAGCACGGTGCTTCTAAGAAGGCACTGACTTTGTAAAGTGAAGGGACCTGACTGCGTTGTGATAACCAGTGAGCTGCCAACAGCTGGGTTCATCGCAGATTGACTGAGCCGGACCACCGCTGTTGTCAGGACATCTGCCCACCAACTACATGCACAGGGCCAATTCCTACAGCGACGCTGACCATGTAGACGGGCGAAGACCATTAACCGAAGGTAGACGAAAGACCATTAACCGAAGGTAGACGACCAAGCACATCACTGGCAAAACAATCACACCCGAGCGGTGTTATCGAAACCGTGATCCAGCGAAAATCGCACTATGGGATTTGGCCGTGGTGGCATAGCCAGAGCGGAGACGTTGTGCCAGCAAACAAGGCTGCCGTAGTACCCTTCCGAGTCGCTGTTTGAACCATTGTATCTAAGCAGCTGTCAAGGTCTATCAGCGAAACATAAATACATGCGGCTTGCACGCACAACGATGCCTTTCGGCATTCAAGGTCATGTACAAGGCATGACTTGAAAGGGTATTGTGCAAAAAGTATCCAAATCAGTCTCGGTTCTCCCACACGCCATCTTCAAATGCTCAAGCGCCAAGGACAACCCCAGCAGCTCAAAGGTCAGGCAACGCCAGCATCCTCTCTTGCACCCTCTTCGACGCATTCACAAAGCCCGCCCTCTCCTCCTCCGTCTTGAACTCGATCCTCACCCCAGTCACCCTCTTCACCTGCGTCCGGCTCCCTCCTTGCAGCCTACCCACCTCCAGATCCGTCCCAGCCCTCTGCAAACCCGCGGCCGACGCACTGCGTGACTTCTCCGCAGCCGAAGCGCCATTGCCAGGCTTAACCACCATGATATCAACCCCCTTGACCTTCGCATACTTCCCTCCATCCTCCCGGACACGGACCTGCTGCTTCGAGCTGTTGATCCACCACCGCGCCCAGCCCTCGCCGAAGTTGGACGAGATGTGCATGAGCGCCATGACGCCGCCCGCAGCGCCGACTGTCGAGGTCCCGTCGTCCTCCCACAGCCGTAGCATCTCGATATTGGCAAACTGCTCCTCAAAGGCAAACGCGCCCTTCAAGCCATCATGTATCACCGTCGTCTTCGTCGTGCGATAACTCCCAATAAGCGTACGACCGAAAACCGCGGACTGGAAAGCCACCGCATCACCATCCGAGGCAAAGACATAATTGACCCATTTAGTCTTCTTCTCGTCCTTCAGCATCTCGCCCCACATCTCAGCATGGAACTCCAGCGAGATCGCGCCTTCGGTGGGCGGCAACGACACCTTCAGCGGGTCGAAGTAGGAGCAGTAGGGTACTGTCTCGTTTAGGTCCGACAGCTTCTGCTGACAGCGTACCTCGCCATCATCGGAGATCGTCCAGATGGAAGTCACGATCTTCGTGCCGCCATGCGTCCGGTTTTCCCGTTTCCGGATCACGCAGACACGCGACTCCTTGCACGCCTCCACCATCTCCGTGTCGAAGCGTGGATCGAGTGCGTCCGTTATGTGATGCGCGTACTCTAGCGACGTCGCTCGCACGTCGCACAGAATCGCCGAGTTGCGGAACAATTGCTTGTCGAACGCCAGATCGTCCAGAGGAGTATTTGGAGATTGCGAGTGCCCGTTCGCCGCTCTGCCTTGCTTGATCGACTTCGGCGTCTGGGGTTGCAGGTAGTCCTCCGTGTCGCTGCGTGATCCCCGAGATGCGCCGAAGTAGGTAGACGGAGTTGCCGGAGTTCGCGAGTCACTTCTGTATGGGATAGCAGGTGGTGGCAAGCTCGGCATGCTATCAGGGCGCCGCATCGAGTCTGTTGGGAACGCTGCTGAAGCTGGCGTCTTGGCAGTTGGTGAGACATCGGAATAATAAGCATCTCGGTTGCTCACATTCTCTGCGATAGCCTCGTCGACAGCCGAAAAGAGAGTCGGCAGCGTGACTGACTCGCGCCGCATGACGTTCAACTCGGGCCTGCGCTCCGGCGTACTCGGACAGGAATACAGTGAGCTTGTATCCGATCTGGTCTCTTCACCAATGGTCCCCCTTCGCGCCGGCGGCGAGCCGGACTCGGAAATCCAGTCCATACGCCTCCCATCGGGCTCCCAGGGTGAGACGGCCGTACCACTATAGTACGCCGAGTCTTCTCTCCCGGGCCTTGCAGCACCAGCCTCGGTACTGTGACTCGACTGCTGCGATCCTTTCCGGTCGAACGACCGCACTGGCCGGTCATGGGAAGACGAGTTTTGAGAGTGAGCTTCTTTGGTATGCAAAGCATCGCGGATTTCGAGTCGAGACGGCTTGAGAGTGTGGACTGTGCTGCTGCTGCTAGTGCGCAAGCTGTTGGCATCGTGCATCGCGCGGTCTCTGGCCTGGAGGGCGGGGGTGCTGTTCGCCACGGCCATGATGATGCGGTGAAGGTCATCGATCTTACCTCCTAGGTCACCAGTGACGCGGTTGTGGATGTTGGCCACATAGTCAGCCATTGGCATGACTGTCTTTTCGAGTCGGGCGAGTGATCTCGACTGTAATGCCTGCATGACCAGGTTGATAGTGTTGGTGTGCATCTGCAGCATGTTGCGTAGCTCGCTGATATCGCCGCCTTCGGTCGTCCACTGGAAGGTCTTGTAATTAGCCATGACCACTTCACTCCAACTCCTTTCCACCACGAAGCCACCACCATTCGTCACCCGCTTCTTGATAACCTGGTATCGCTCCACGAAACTCTCCAGGTCACTCAAGGTCTTGCGCGCACTTTCCAAAATCACGCTAACGGCAACTCTCGTTTCCGGCTCTGCTTGTGATAAAATGCTGCCATCTGTATGCAACGTCTCCGCGACTAGCTTCAGCGCCTCGCTCAACCCATTCGCCTCCCGCTCCACTTCGTTGAATTCAGAAGGCGCGCTCTTTTTGCCTTGTGTAAATGCTCTCCCGATCTTCCATGCCGTCTGCGACAGCATCAATATATCGCCAATCGACAGCGGCTGGAGGGCCATGATTGGTGTTGTGGGCAGCCGGCAGGCCGCAGGTATCCGGCCGTCACTCGATGCGTGGTTTGGAAGCGTTTGCGTACGAAAAGAGCTTGCTGGAAAAGCGCCAGTAGATTGCTGCGGTGCGTCTGGAGCAGGTATGCAATGTCGCCACGCCAGGCAACCTCACAGCCTTGCGGCACTTACACGACAGCGTGACGCACTGCACCGCCGCATTTAGGTGCAACAACAGCCGCCAGGCGCAGGCGGGCAGTGCAAGAGCGGGTTGGTGTATAGCGATACCTACAGATGCGACCTCTCAGTGGCCGCAGGACGTCGCTGCGTGGTACTTGTCGCCGGGAGCAAGGGCTTGACCTGTTGAAGGTCGACCAACGTGTGCGACCAGGTGGTAGGTAGACAACATGAGTCCCACCGTCCCACCGGCCCACCATCCCACCGTCCAGCATGCCGGGCAGATAGATCATGTAGGGAACCTTGCCGAACACGCGGTTTTCTGGCCCGAACAAGCACGCCTGGCAAGCGAGCTAACCCACTCATGCCTTGTGCTTCTTGCGTCCGGTGAAGCGTGATAATTTAAAGAGCGCGTCGAAGGAAGACGTGATGGCAGATGGTCAGTTCGGGTGTTGCTGCCGCCTCACCCTCTCAGACTATCAGTTTCATCCACTCCCACGTGCGCGGCTCATTGGGCCGGAGAGCACAGATCCGGAACATCCCAGCTATCATACCAATTCCCGACACTAGACAGCATCCTTCGCAGCTTCCCCATGTGGACCCTGGAGGTGCTTGAGATACCACCGCGGGTGACTGGTCTTCAGTGAAGGGCGTGGGAAATATGAATGGACGTGTCCTTCAATGTGGGGCCAAAACGTGCTGCTGCAGATGCACGAACGAAGTGACCACGAGCTCATCTAGCGCCACGCCGCCACGATCATCACGCTGATTACGCTGCACAGTCGTGATGATGTGTCGACGCCACTGGAGTCTGGAGGGACATACATGCGTGGAATGGTGGAACCCGTGATGATACTATGGCCAACAAGCTCTTTCGCCGTGGCAGCACATCCACTCTGCTTCATGACAGTCGCGGCAACACTGCACTATAGTTACGATTTGGTCTGCACTGGGTAGGGAGGAGACACAGTTCGAATGAAATCATGACCAGCTGGCCAACGGCAAGGTATACATTAATACGACAGCTGTCCGCAGCGTCCTGGTTACACGGCCGTCGCACGCTTCAGACACTACCTCATGATCGCACATACCGTCCATCCGGCGAGCCCACACTCTCTGCCCTCCTGCAGCAACACCCATCACTGCCGCAAAGCCGCCACACCATTGCCCGAGCTGAACGTCCCGGTCACGGTGTCATACGCCATGCAATACCCACCCTGAAATCCTACGCCGCCGCAAGACTGGAGCAAGACCAAACGTCAGCGATCTGTCATCGTTAGCGGCACATTCCGACTGCGACTCACGGCTTTATCGTAAGTATCGCAAAACCCGGCACAATTGTCGAAAGTGCCGGTATAATCCCTCTTCTCCCTCCCACCACGCATTTCCGCCTCGATCTGCTCGAAATCCTCATCGCGCTCCAACAGGAACTTCTTGCCACTGTTGGTGATGACGATACCGCTGAACCGGGTGGCGCAGAGGATGCCGTAGGTCACGCCCCCAGTATCGGTACAGGTCTTTCCACTCATCGCAGGGCACATCGACTCCGAGCACGCCGGCACTGGGGCCGCGGTAGAGAATGTCGGAGGGTGCCAGGCCGTGGTCGGTGTCGTAACGGTGTACGTGTAGGAATACGAGGCGGCGCCGAGGGCGGCTGGAGCAGATGCGAGGTCAGTCGCCGTTGAGGTTTGGCTTGGTATGCCAGCTGTAACGCGTTAGCCGGCCGTTGCCCATCGCCTCGCCACTGGTGATGATGCGCTGACTGATCGTTGCAGCACCATTCACGGAGACAAGGGCCGCCATGCCCAGCAAGAGTGCAAAGGAAGCCATTGTTGAGAGGTGCCTGAGAAGTCGTTCGCTTTGGCGTCAAAATCAGACGGAGCTGCAAATGTCCCTGTTGAGTCGAATGCACTAAAGGAAGTAGAGGAGGATGTTGAGGGGTTGGATCGATATGCCGACTGTTTGGGTCGACGCGCTGCTGGAATGCAGCACTCACGTGTCTTAGCTCAACAACTTCGCGACTTCCAATATTGGCTGCGGCGTGGGCAGGTCCAAGAGTGCAAGATGTGTGCTTTACTCGTCTCAAATGACTTGACAGTACACAACCACCTACACATCAAGCTGCTGTCTGTTAGGCCGCGGTGATCCGTGAAACAGCGCTCAAAGCCCATCATCAGGCCTCCACACACTCCGCATCCACCTCTCGTCAAGCGGCGCGCCCTCCTCGTAGAACCTCAAATCCGTACCCAACCGAATCCTTCCTTCTGGGTCCTCGTTCTTCACGGCGCCATGAATCATGTACGGATTATGAAAGACGACATCTCCCGCCTTGAAGTCGCCCACAAGCCACTTCCTGCTCGTCCCAGTACGGCCAAAACCTTGAGCCATGATCTCCTGCGTCAACTCATGAGCGTTGTGAGACAGCTGGCCGTCCTTGGCCATGTTCATGTTGAAGCCGTTGATGCGCTCTTCCTTTGTGAAAGATTCGGCACGCTTCATGAAGTCGGCCTCCATCGCCTTGCCGATTTCGGTCGAGTCTTCCATGTACATGAGACCGCCGCCTTCCGCCGTGCAGTCGCCGATGGGTACCCAGGCAGTCAGAAACTCGCTTTCGCCAGCGCGAAGGAAGATGCGGTCATAGTGGATTCCTGTCGATAGGCCGTTGGGTACATTGTGTCTAAGCGGAGCATATTAGTCTGCATGCACAGGAAAGAGGGCTGAATCGTTCGTGTACCTGAGCAATGTGCGCTTAACCAGCACATCCTTTTTCCAACCCATGAACTCCCTGACAAACGTCCGAAGCTTCGGATGCTCCAGCAGACCCACGTACATCGGCATGGTGTGAGCCGAAGTCAACCGGTCTATCCGCTCAATGTCATCGGGAAGATCTTTGCCACCCACCCCATTATGGACAATTGGGTCCTGTCCAACATTGAAGATGCCATCTCTAGCGCTCGTGCCAGGTTTCAGTATGCCGGTAGGCGCCAAATGCTCAAAGTACGATTGCCGTACGTCGTAGACATCTTCTCGAGGCATCACGCCCTTTACGAAGATATAGCCATCCTCGTCGAACCGTCTCCGCATCTCTTCGAGCGGCGTATCGATGGGTGTCTCCTTCATCCAGCCCACGCTGGTTCGGTCAAGATAGGCGCCATAGTTGGAGCGCAGCTTTGGAAGCTGTTGCGGCTCGTAGACGAGCTCATGGGCGGGCGCAGGAGCCGACTGCGTTGCAGCAGCCATAGTGAGACAAGCCGAAAGAGAGGCCTGAATAGATGAAAGTGGTAAATAGATGGACACTCGACCTTACCACACGGTGCAGTCTTGAACGTTTCTCTCCCAGTGATTTCTCCTTGTATTGGGAGTGATATTGATAACCGCGGTCTTGACACATCCAATTCCGCAGGTCACAAGCCGAAGCTAGCTCTAGCTCATGTGGAGCTCCACATGGGGTAGATTACGGCGACGCGGCGAGTCGGCAACGACGAGATGACCATGTGTGGAAGAACTTTCCGGCCAGCTATCCAATCGTAAGCGTTCCTGACATGGTAATCAGGTGGATGGATCGATGAATCGTGGCATCCGTTAGCTGAAGTAGCGACACCGGGCGAGGCACACGCGCAGGGCACCTTAAGATGTTAGGACACGGGAAGTAGTCGAGCTTTTAACTGGACAAGGCTTGCGAGGCGATGCCATGGTATGCCAAGAGCGTGTATTCAATCGGGGATGCCCCGTCTCCCTGGCGGGCACAATCATTGTACCCTCCCCGTGCCTGGCACGCATATCATCAGCTCGACGGCAACTCCAGCGTTCGCTGTTGCAACACTCGTTATGCGGATGCGCGTTCACGTGTGTTTGCCTGAGCTTGCCTTTCGAGTCTCTTAGCCATGGTGTGGTCACCCAGAGCTATATGTGCAGATTGTATCGATTGGCGCACCACTACCAGACTCACTATTCGTGACGCAAAGATTGCGTAAGCCCGTCAACCCGACAGCTAGGCTCGCTGAGCTTCCGGCGTAGCATGACTAGTGCGGCGTGCGGAATGGCTCGAGAGTCGACACTGACTCGACAGTCCTGAAGCATGGCGAACTGACCATATCGGAAAGGATGCCTCAGCCCCGTATTGCAGTGGCGGCCGAGCGGAGGCCAGACATAGTCCGAACCTGAGCCTGCGTGGATGGGACGTAGTATGAATGCGGTATGGGTGGTCCTGTGGTGTCCAGTTCGGAGCGTAGCCCTGTGAAGCTTACTCGCCTGTGCCGCCTCACTGGTGGAAGTCACGAAACGGCGGGCCTTTCACCTTCCCTCTGGAGTCAAACATTACGCCCTCAGCATGCAACAGCTCGTGCTTCTTGTTGGCGAACTTGCCATTCTCGCCCCAATGGCCGCCGAAGCCTCCAAGCGTACCATCAGCGGCCAGAATTCGATGGCACGGCACCTCAGGTGCAAACGGGTTATTACGCATCGCACTGCCGACAGCTCGTGCGCAGGTCTTGTGTGACGTCCTCGTAATGTAGTCGGACATTGTCTGATACGTGCTGTAGCGGCCTGAGGGTACCTGGCAAAGCAGGCGAAGCATCTGTTTACGGAAGGGCGTGATGTTCGATTCCTCTATCCTGCGGACCTCGGAAGCCATGTCGTGTGGCGCTGAGGAAGGCTCGTAGCTCTCGGGGGACACCTCAGCCGTCCAACCAGGCGCCGGTTGCGCTTCAGCAGACATATCTTGACGCGGAGACGGCAGAAAATACGATGAGATGGTCACAGCATCTTGCCTCCGTTTTTTCGGCGTACTCCCCTCAGTCACCACACCAGCGGTCTTGCGCTTCTTTCCTCGAAGCCGTAGGCTACGCTCGTTGAGGGCGCTGAGATCTGCTTCTCCCGTGGCGATCCTCTCGGCAAGCTGGATGACGGCATGCAACTGAGTCGCAGACATGTGCTTCACAGCTGGCTGCTCAACAAACTCGGTCCACTGTCTGTCGACGCCCACAGCATTGTCAAGCACGATACGGGCGAAGCAATGGTCCAGGTGTACCGGCCAGCGTTCTTGCACAGGGTCTCGCGCCTTTGCTAGCATTGGGAGGTAGTCTTGGTACAGGTGTGTCCACCGCTTCCGCGTCTTATCGAGGTCTTCCATCAGTGTGCTCATGGTCAGACTACCGGGCAGCAATTGGAAGTTAGACGCGATGAAGTCGTGGAAGATGGATGGCAAGCCTCAAGATGCAAGATTCGAGAGGCAGCAAGAAGCGCTAAGGCCGCCACTAAGACGCGGTGGTCCGGGCTCGGAGATTGTGATGCGTCACGGGTCTTTCTCTGATGCTTGTGTGAGGATCTACTGCACCGTGGACTAATACCTTAAAGTGTTTACATCTCCGAATGGTGCTCGAGGGCGTCACCCGGAGCGTTGCCCCTATGTGTTCGGCACAAGAAATACCCAGACATTCCCCTGCAAGACGCCTCAAGGAGCTGGTTGCCCAGAACTTCAGGCCATAGGAGTTAGCCATTGAGTTTTCTTCATGGATGGAAAAGGCACCCACACTGGAAGATGGGCTACGTCTGGGAACCGAGCCTGCCCTGAAGATGATGCTACATGGATTGTGGTCTTATGTCTTGTCAACATCTCGCACTGTTGACCGCACTCTCCTGCGGTTCTCACGAGGTCACGGTCGACCAGTCCGCCGTCCTCATATACTGCTCGAGTGTAGTCATTGGACACTCTATACTGGCCTGTCAAAAGTCAGCTGGAACACGGGCCGGACTGCACGAAACGCACCCTTCGTATATCGGGAGCCGTCAAGAGCGTATCATCACCACCATCATACCCAGGATTATCGCTGTACAAAAACATGTCATTGAGCTCAGCTCCGAATGCTTGGTCCTGAGCCGCTTTGATCATGTCGGTATCGCTGACTTGTTCGTATCTACCTTTATGGCCAGTCACGCCACTCCAGATTCGCATGAAATCTAACCAGCTGCAAGTCCAGCCTTCCGCCATGTAGCTCCTGCCCGGTGGCATTTGCGAGACGGCGTAGACGAAACTGCCGGTATCTTCGTTGACCGCCAGGTGCGGCACAGGTTTGGTCGGAGCTGTTGGGAAGCGCATTACGAAGCTGCCGTCCGCTTGCTGATGGCGGTGTGTTAGACGCCCAGAGAGCGATCGAAGCTGGGACGAATAGCTCACCTTGACAAAGTAGCTATTGGGTGCAAGTTTGTAGCTGGACATAAAGTACCCCGTTTGAACGCACGACATTTTCTTTGCCAATTCTGGATGGTTGTCCCTCACATAACCTGGAAAGACGTCCGCCTTGGCATCGAAGTGGTACAGTTCTTTGAACTTGCCCTGGCTGCAGTTGCCCGCATGACTCAAAGTCGAAGCAATGAAGCCATTGTCGTCCAGGGTACCACACGTTGCGGCTGCTGCGTCGGCCATGTTCTTCCCTTGCTGGTACTCGACATCGTAAGCGTGTCTGCGGCATGATATGCCAAGCTCAGCAGCCTTCTGCCTGCAGTCTGGACGGAAGAAAGGTTCCCAATAGTTCGTCACGGTGAAGATGAGGCTCGCTCCCGCAAACGCCTCCTTCAGGTTTTCGACGTCGTTGAGGTCTGCTCGTACGACTTCCACGCCTTGCTCTGCCAGCTCCTCCGCTTTGGCGGACGTAGGATCGCGAGTGAGGCCGCGGACGTGGTACCGAGCATCTTGCAGAAAGCGCTTGGCTACCGAGCCTCCTTGGTTACCCGTCACACCAACGACAGCCACAACCTTCGTCATGGTTAGGGAGATTATCTACGAGACTGGATCAGACTCACTTGGACCAGGCTCTGATAGTGATTCGGCTAGTATTAGCCCGACGTTGCCGATGGTACATATACCCGGCCGAGATCTCGATCCGTCGCTATAACTGTTTGTCTCAACATCACCCGATCGTTTATGCCAATATCAGATTTCCGTCTGCCCCTACCGTCAATGCTCCCACAAGCATTGACAAGAGAACGAGGCGTGTGTTTCGTCTTCTGTCACGGCAATGGTACATGGTGGCTGTCTGGGCGCATCTGCTGACCGCCGAAAGGAGACTAAGACATACCTTAGACCTTGGTGGCGTGAAGAAGTACGACCTGTCACGCTCGAGGCGAGCTTATGGTGTATCGTGGTTGACCTCGTCTTTAGTGCACAATGTGCTTTGGTGCGTGACTTAACAGACGTCAATTGGAGGACGAGGACATCTCTGGACCCCAGATAGAGGCACCCATGACACATACTCTTCTCTGGAGACATGCGGCTGCTGCACACCGCTAAGCTGGTGTTCGAGGAGTTCTTCGAAAACGAGGTACCGCCTTATGCCATCCTTTCGCATCGCTGGGACGCCAAAGAGCTCTCTTTCCAAGAATTCGAAGACAGCAGAGCGAGCCCCAAGTTCGAGAAGGTCAAAAGCTTCTGCGCCTTCGCGTTGCGCAATGATCACAGCTACGTATGGGTGGACACCTGCTGCATCGACAAGAAGAGTAGCGCCGAGCTGAGCGAGGCACTCAATTCGATGTTCACGTGGTATCGAAAGGCTGAGATCTGCTATGCTCATTTGTCCGATGTGGTGTGGACTGTGACGGAGACCGTCGCAGCAGCTTCGGACCTCAACTTCGAGTTGTGGGAACAATGCGAACAGTCAGACCCCTTTTTGAGACTCTCGCTCGAACAGTTCCGAGAGAGTGCTTGGTTCACTAGAGGTTGGACCTTGCAAGAGCTCCTCGCTCCGGTTAAGGTCCTGTTCCTAGACTGTAACTGGGAACCCATATTTACACGACAGGAACTTCACAGCGTAATATCTGGCATCACCGGGATCAACCCACTATACCTGCAGCGTCCACGACTGGTCACTCAAGCAAGCGTAGCCGAGAAGATGAGTTGGATCTCCAGGCGTGAGACAAGCCGGGTTGAAGACATGGCGTATTGTCTCCTCGGTCTTTTTAACGTTAACATGCCCCTGCTGTATGGAGAGGGCAAGAAAGCATTCCTCAGGCTCCAGATACAGATCATCAGCCAGTCGGACGACGAATCAATATTCGCATGGGCTGGAAAGCAAAGCGGTGGCGCAGGCATGCTAGCAAGCTGGCCAAGTGCCTTTTCGGAATCCGGAGGCATCAGTCCGTGCCACCGATGGCATAGGCCGCCATACACGATGACCAATAAAGGTCTCCAGCTCTACGTGCCAGCTCGAGCCGAGGATATCGCTGATGGCAGCAAGAAATCGATAAAGTTCGCGCTCAACTGCAAGCGAGGCAACGATGAGTTGGAAGCGCCTGTCATTGAATTGGAACGGTACAAGGCATCGGTTCGCTGGCGTAGGATCAACTGCCGGGAACTTCAGTGGGAAGAGGCACCTCCAGGCACGCAGATATGTGGGAAAGCGCCATCGTCCATGCAATGCGAGCCGTTGTTTGTGCATCAAGCACGATAAACGGTCCAGGCCCAGATCGCTCGTGTGTGTGAGGTCCTGTTGTACAGGCGCTTTCCATACCTGGACTTCGTTCGCCAAAAGTACACAATCAATCCATGACATTATCAGACTCCGGCAGATGTCTACCATGTCATCGTGCTTGCGTACTTACAGCGTATGAAGTTGCCGAAAGTGTGAGCAACCCACCTCCCCTCGTCGATACTCAACCCACCTCCCCTCATCGATACTTCTACGCGTTAGCACAATGTGGATGCCTCGACCTCGGGTCCAGCACCGTGAACTCCAGCGAAAACTTCTCTGTGACGCACCGCTTGATCTGTGCCGCCAAGCCATAATAACACTGCCTGTGCGAAACTATGAATAGTACGCATCTTCTGTACCTGATGACCGCGCTCAGCAATGTCCCTCTGGTTGATGCTGATGGCGTCTGTCCAAAGCAGCTGTGAAGACTTCTTCCTCCGAAGACGCGCGAGGGCCTCGATCAAGTTCGAGCTGACACCAGTGAGGTACAACAGGCCGTTCGTGCACTCAATCGCGAGCTGGCTGTGGTGGTTCTGGCCCCAGACGTACGAGGTTGCCTCGTATAACTCTCTTGCGGCATCCTCGCAGCTCTGTTCAATACCGTGCGCCCGTCCTCTCAGGTGCTGCAAGGCTGTGCTAGCTATGTCCTCAAAGTAGCGCATGGAGATACTTACAGAGGCCGGCATGCAGTTCGTCACCCGATGCCTGCCCGGACGTGTGTGAGTGTCTCGAGTGCTCTACTCACACGGAGTGACGGAGACACGTGCGATGCTTGGGCGCAACCTTACCTGGGCGTCTGCGGTCAATCGGAGGGTGTGTCATCTGCGACCTATCCTACAGGCTACCACCTCCAGCCACCGTTGCCCTGAACAGGAAAGCTGTGCAGCGAATTACGAATCACGTCGCTCGTATAGCCGGTGACGTGATAGGGCCCAGGAAACGTTTGGAGGGGCCGTAAGGACTTCGGCTTCAAACAGATAAACCGCTGTCGCATTGTCTTACACAACTACCAGAGCCCCCGCAGAAAGCAGTCCTCCCCAACAACACTCGCAACCATGAAAGCCTACTGGTTCGACAACCTACCCGGCGACCAACGCGAACCGCACAACAGCGGCCGCACCGTCGATCCCGCCTACCTTGATGGGCTAGGCATAAAGCACTACGAACTCCCCGACGACCTCGACGCCGTCAACGCCATCGCCAAAGACCGCAACTACAAGAACCGGGACCAGATCGAGATCTCACCCTCCACGCTGCCCGGCTACGAGGAGAAGGTGAAGAATTTCTTCCACGAGCACCTGCACGAGGATGAGGAGATCAGGTACATACTCGGTGGAGGCGGGTACTTCGATGTCAGGAACAAGGAGGACGAGTGGGTGAGGATCAGGCTGGAGAAGGGAGATCTGATGATCATGCCGGCGGGGATATACCATAGGTTCACGACCGATGAGCAGAACGTGAGTGGCATTGAGCAGGATGGGGAGCGGGAAATCGTTACTGACGCCCATACTACAGTACACCAAAGCCCTTCGGCTTTTCAAAGAAGATCCCAAGTGGACGCCGCTCCAGCGCGGCGAGGATACGGACTCCAACCAATTCCGCTCAGAGTACCTCAAGACCCGCGATGGCGCGCTCGACTCCGTGCCGGATGCGCAGAGGATGACCTAGACCTGGCCCGTTACTTGCAGAGTTGCTGGCTTTAACACATCCTGCGCACCGCGATTGGACGTTACGATTAATGACATAGCATCCTGATAAGCTTCATTTCGCCGCGGTCCTGTTCAGCATGTGGAAGAGATGCCTACTGCGCTTGTTCGAGTCCTCGTGACGATCGACTAACTTGTGCTCATTAAGATGTCATCTTGACACAAATCGTGTATGCTACATGGAAGCAGCTCGCCCCACCATCCCGATACCACCAGCGCCTCGCTTTAGAAACAGTCGCAAACATTCATCAGAAGACACAAGGTACTCGCGAATCAACCGCCAACTTCCGCATGCATGCGGATGCGCTCCTGCAGCTTCTCGATCACTGCGGCTTCTTCTTGCGTCAGATCAATGTGAGTCGGCATCCGTAATTGATACGCCATGATGTGTATGTCTTCCGCGCCATCGATGAAGTCAATATTGTTGCTGAACTCGTGCCGGAGCGTGCGCTCGCTGTCACCACCGTCAGTAAGTCCGTGATACAATACCATGATGCAATGCTACGGCAGATACATACCTCTCCGTAATTGATACTTGCTTCCCGAGCTTCGCGCCCTCTTCCACATCAGTCTTTTCAGAGATCCTCGAGTCACGTAGCTTCCTCCCGACATCCTGCGGCGTCCACCAGTACATGGGATACTGCCTCAGCGTGTTGTTGAAAAGCAGTGCCACGGTCGTCATCAAGACACTGCCCAGCAGCACCAGCGGGATGAACATCCACCCCAAGGCTATGATCTGTGCCTCTGTGCTCGCCAGGATAGCCGTAGCGCCTCCTGGCGGGTGGACAGTGTCTGTGATGCTCATGACCAGGCTCGCACAAGCACAGCCGACCGCTCCCGCCACCCATCCATAATCCGCGAAAAAGGAAGGGTTGAGCTGGAATAGCTTGGCAATGCAGACACCGACAATTGCTGAGAGCGTGTGCCCGAGGATGGCATTGCGCGGTTGGGCCAGGGGAGAGCGTACGGCATTGTAGTCCAAGATTGCGCTGGCGCCCAAGCTGGCTACGATGACGGGCGGGTGGTACTTGGCGATCCCAGGGGCGTGGGTGAAGGTGCCCGCTACTAGACATAGGCCGCCGAGAGTGGCGACAAAGGTGAGTATCCATCGTATGGCGGTCGGCGGCTCCTCCTGAGGTTCCGTGCGGTAGCCGAGAAGACGCTGGAGCGGTCGAGGGAGGATATACAGGCGATTGTGCGGAATGTAGGGGTTGAGGTGGCGGTCAAGGTCGAAGCTCAGCCGTTCGTAGAATCTTCCGTACTCCATCTCTGCGATGGTTGCCACTCGATCGAGGTCGTGGGGTGCTGGATTGCAGCGCAAGGAGACGCAAGCGTTCGAAGAGCGTGTCAATATGAACGAGAAGCGGAGAAGCGCGATGAACAGAAACGCATCAGAAGTTCAGAACTTCAAGCTTACCTGGTTTATCGTCATCGTCGCGAAACAGCTTTGAAAGCGGCGTCGCTATGGTACCGCCAAGAAACACGTCGTATTCGACCGGCTGGATGGTGTGACGGCCATCAAGCATCTCCTCGGAAGCGGCTTGCCGAGACTCGTGATACCTTTTTCGTGGAAGCATGTTGACAGGACTTCGCATCGGTGCCGGACGCTCCTGATGTGCGGCCTTTCGCTGAGCGAGCACTTCCACGTTCACTCTACAGCGGGACTCATATCTTCTCATCGTCTGTCCCGCCAGCGAATGCGTTCGGGTGGTCCAGCAAGCACTTTGGCCAATGCGGATGATGTACCAGAGTCGTTGGCGGAGGCGAAAGCTTGGATCGGAACTATTACATAATGATCATCACCTCATCGCTTCGTAATCCATCATCCTCGTAGTCTTCCTGTGAATGTTGCTATGAAGCTGCTGTTTTTCATGGTATGCTGGACCGCGACATCGACAGACGAGGTATTGTAGAGTGCAGGAGGATGATCGCAGAAAGAGGACGCAACAAGAGAGATAGATAATATGAGTGAAGTTGATAAGGATCGGACTCCTGACCAATCAGCATTCACCTGCGGCTGCGTCCGCCACAAGTGCGGAAGCGCCCGCGGAGATTCACCGAAGAAAGTCGCGTCGTACAAGCGCGTCCGACGTCTGAGAGTGAGTTTGCCGTGATGAAGCTCGAGGCTGCCCCCAATTGCGACCGACGTCGAGATTATGCCGAAGCGCGGCAGGACAGAGGATGAAGATGCGATAGACGACGATCCCACACCACGAAAGACTCTCAGAAGAAGCGCCCGGAAGGATGCCGGAGCCATACCCAGTCCATCGGTCCCCGCCGAGACCCCTTCGAAGCGCAAGTCCATCCTGCGAGGCACGCCGACGAAGCTCAACGGGATACTGGAAACCGAGCCGACACCCAAGTCGCTGAGGAAAGTGCTGTTCGCAACACCGGGGAAGATCGAAGAGCAGCGTGATGGACCGGACGAGGAGACACCGACAGCTGTGCGCAATGACCGCTCAGCCCGTAGGAAGAGCCAGCGCACACTGCAGGAACAGATTGTGGAAGACAACGCAAGCGAGGATGATAACGATATCCAGGACGAGGTCGTAGCTCAGGCGATACTGGATGACGGCTCTGACGACGATGATGGCGAGATAGAGCTCGCGGAACCCTCCTCAGCCCCTGATACACCATCCAAGTCTGGAAAGCTGCGCGGCAGACCGAAAGGCAAACGGCGCGAGCGCACTCCGTCTCCACCACCCGATTTGCCGCCGCATGAGCTCTACTTCTTCCAGAACCGAGCTGGCGGCAACAAGACGTCCGCCAATACTCTGCCTTCGCACCTGCTGCTCAACCATGAAGACTACTTCACGCAGATCAATGCCTACAAAGACCCGCATGCGAAGGATATAGAGCGGCTGAAGCAGCTGCACAAGCGCGCATTCGATCAGTGGATCTTTGAGCTGGAGGAGGGCTTCAACATCTGTCTGTATGGATATGGCTCGAAGAGGGAGCTGGTGATGGAGTTTGCAGAGCACATATATCAGCAAGCGGAGAAGGCGCCGAAGATCGTCGTGGTCAACGGGTACACACCGGGCTTGACGATGCGAGACGTGCTCGGTACGCTGGCGAGTGTGGTGCTGCCAAAAACCGCCAAGCTACCAGCACAACCGGCTGCGGTGGTTGACCTCCTGCTGTCTAGCCTGTCCGAGAGGTCACCATCCTTGCGGGTCGTGCTTATCATTCACTCGCTCGATCACCAGAACCTCCGCAAACCGGCGACACAGTCCCTCATCGGTCGCCTTGCGGCGCACTCCAGCATCTCCCTGCTAGCGACGTGCGACACACCCAACTTCCCTCTCCTCTGGGACATCACGCTCACGCGCCAACTCCGCTTCCTGTACCATGACGCCACGACCTTCCAGCCCTACAGAGTCGAGATAGATGTGGTGGAAGAGGTCAACGCTTTGTTGGGTCGGAGCGGCAGAAGGCTGGGCGGCAAGGACGGAGTGGGATACGTGCTGAAAAGCTTGCCGGAGAACGCGCGGAATCTGTTCAGGATACTTGTGGCGGAGCAGCTTGCACTGGCAGACGCTGAGCCGAACGCTATGCTCAGCGCGACAGCAGACGAAGACGAGCTGGACGTGGACGAGATTCTCGGCGCTGAGGACGAGGAAGAGGCAGCTAACGAGCAAGCTACGCCATCAAAGCGCGGCAGAGGTCGACCGGCGAAGAAGGCGAAGCCAGCGCCGTTGCCGCGACCCGCTGCTGTCTCGGCACACCAGGGGGTGGAGTACCGGACCCTCTACCACAAAGCAGTGGAGGAGTTCGTCTGCTCGAGCGAGCTCAATTTCCGGACGCTGCTGAAGGAGTTTCACGACCATCAGATGCTTGAGAGTCGGAAGGACGCGGTGGGGACGGAGAGGCTGAGCGTGCCGTTTCGGCAGGGGGAGTTGGAGGCCATGTTGGAGGAGTTGGTTTAGTGGAGCGCCGCATTGCAGTAAGATACCCAATACTCTCATGAACGTGATAGAGAACTACATAGTTCTGCAGTATCCCAAGCATGCCGAACCTCTAGGCTCTAGCCGTTGTTGACGCTATAGGTACCGGGAGAGTGGATCGGAAGCCGCGAGCCGATGCCGAAGCCCAGGACCATGGTTCTTGGATGATTGCACGTGCGAGGAATAGGCCAACGTACATGATCCAAACGCGCAAGCATGCGTCCATCCGCAACTGCGTAATAACGGGTAACGGTAATGCACACACGACACACACTGGCAGGCGATCTGGCGAGTAAGCAGCGTAGAGAGGGCGTGGTGAGTCCAGACGTTTGTGCACTGCTCGTGCCTTCTGTTTTAGACAGAAACACCCCGCTTTAGCGTGGCGTTCTCGCGCCGAAACTCCTCTTCACTCGCGTTACATCAACTTCAACCAACTCATTCACATGCCCATCTCACTGACACTGACACTGACACGAACTGCTGACACAGGGTGCTTCATGCGCAAGGGCGGGTGATTGCATTGAGGACAATCTCCTTGCATTAGCGCGAGCCATGCCCGAACTCGTGAGCGAACCTCGCTTTCCGACTTCACACTCGCCGTCAAACTACCGGACATCAATACCAGCGACCAGTCCTATTGTTAACAAGATGCATACCCGCAGCTCACCCAAAGACTTCGTCCCGCTGGAGCTTCCTCACTCCACGCGAGGATCCAAAGTCTCGTCTCTTGCAGATGAAGCAAACGGCGACAAAGAAAACCTGCCACCAACACCCTCTCGCTCAGCCAGCCGGCGCAATAAGGGCGCCCGCCGTTCGGCCAGCGACCAGACCATCCCGGACGTCGTGGAAAACGAATACACTACTGTCGCGAATATCGCGGAACGCATCAAAACTACCCGCAGATCCGCCACCAAAATGTACGCACAAGTGTCGCCCACGAAAGCATCTGCGCCATCACCGGCACCGATCTCAAATGCTGCTGCTGCTCTGGCATCCCTCGCCGCAGCCACGGCACCACCGCCCTCACCAACGGCGCCTCTGCCTTCACCGACCCCTGACAACCAGCAGTTTGCGCCCGAATCTGCGCTCAAGCGTAAAGCGGATGCGACATTTGAGGAGCCTGCTCCCAAGAGGAGTCAAGGCAGTCAATACACATCCGGAAGCCGCCGGCTTTCGCAGAATCCAAGGGCCATCGACCTTCGCAAGCATAGAGCAGCCAAAAAGGCAGCGCTCACTCAGACAAATCCCCAGCCGACCTCCGACCGACAGCTGCTAGCCCAGCTCCGCGGGCGGAGTGCGCCGGGATCCAGCTCGACATTCACAGCGTCTCCCCGGCCGAAGAACTCGAATCAGAACACACCGCCTGACCAGCTGTCGCAGACCGCGAACGCCATTCACATTAGGAAGATGAAAGCGGCACAGAAGGCAGCTCGGCCAGCAGCAATCTCGGGTACTATCCGGGTGGCGCAGCCGGAGCGCGAGCAGGTGCGCTCCAAGCTCCGCAGCAGCGACACGGTGTCCTCAGATGGACTGGAGCAGACTCTTGTGAAACTCACCGCCCGCGAGCGTGAGCTCCAGGCGCTTCTGGCCTCTGCACCCGCGGCGGTGGAGGATAAGCGCAGACCGGCGCAACTTGCACAGCCGCTGTCAACATCGTCGGCTGCGACTAGCGTGAAGTCGGGCTCCATTGGGAAGAAGCCTTACGTCGACATCGTTGCGTACAGCAAGCCCGGCGAGGACTTGGACTGGACCAAGCGCACAAACGCGGAAGAACGCAAGCGCATGCAAAATGTAATCCACTCGCGCAAGTACAAGGAGAAGATGAGAGTGGCTGAGGACGGCGCCGTACCGGAAAAGGCAGCGGAGCTTGACGATACTCTGGAGAAGGTGACCCACGTTGACGATTCCCCGGAGCGCACGCCTACAGCCGATGCTACACCTCCGTCAAGCGCCAAGCGCATCCGCATCCTCCCGCCCAGGCTCTCCGACAGTCTCAAAGTTCGCCAAGCCCAACGTTCTTCGGATAAACCTGTCACTCCGGTCCATCATCTCACGAAAAAACAAGCTCTTGAACTTACCGACTCGGAGTTTGTTGAGGCAACGATGGCCGTTCTCGAAGCTACTAGCAAAAGCGGCGGCAAGCCGCTCACTTTTGCGGTCAAGCAGGCCCGCCGCTTGCTCACACTTCTCCTCGTCGCCACACCACCAGAAGCCGAGGAAGCAGCCTTTCTCGACGAGGAGGGGGCGAGGCGACACCTCGAGGCCAACCAGTACTTCGCAGGACCCATCTTCACAAAGGGCCAGCAGACACTGCAGCTGCAGACCGTCGACAAGTTCCTCGCAGAGTGCTACGATGATGCCGTCGAGGTATTCGTGCAAGACCCGGCGGTGCGTGTCTCTAGGAACACACCTCACGTCCGCGCGAGCACGATGGGCGCCGTCAAGGAGCGCTTCGCCAAGCCTGCTACCGACCAGCCGTGGAACTTGCTGGAGCTTGCTGCTCACTGCGAGGATGGCCTGAGGCCTGCGTTCCTCAATACGGAGGATTGCCGCTTGCTTACGAAGCTGAAGTTTCCCAGCTCAGAAGACTCTGCCAGTCGCAGGGGGTATGACAAGGGCTGGAAGGAGGTGGAGAAGTGGGCTTTGGTGGCTCAAGCGGGTGCGCTCACCGAGCCGCATCAGGACAGCCACGGGTACAGCACGTACATCACCGTCAACGAGGGCATCTTCGGCTACGGCTGGCTGTCGAACCCGACACCCGAGGAGCGCGACGCATGGTCGAAGACCCACTCCGGCTACATCGGCGGGCGCTGGCGTTACGCCATCCTCCGCCAAGGCGACACGGTTTACTTCCCAGCCGGCACCGTGCACTTCGTCTTCCGCCTCCCGGCCGTTGGTAACACCCTGGCATTCGGCGGTCACGTCCTGCGCTGCTCGCAGATCGTGCGCTGGATCAAGACGTTGATTGACGAAAAAGCGGCGCCGAGCATCACGAATGAGGACCTGACTACGTCGGCGCCAGGATATCTGGACCGGGTGGAGAAGTTTGTGAAGCAGGCGGGGGAGACGGGTCAGGAGGAGAAGTGGGGTGGGGAGGCGTCGATTGAGGAGTTTCTGAGGCTGAAGGTGGAGTTTGCGGCGATGAAGAAGGGGGCGTGATGGTGTTGTTGGTTGTTGCATTGGGCGATGGGTCTCTGCGTTCTGGGATGGAAGTCTTGCTGCAGCATGCTCGTTGATACGATGATGGCGATCTTTCCATCAGGTACTAGAGTGTATTATCCATACAGGGACAGTGACGGCTGGCTGCACAAGTTGTCGATGCAATCCCCCTGCAGAAGGACCCATGCAATCTCAATCAAGGGTGTCGAGTACCACCTGACCACAGACTTGCACGACAAGTTCGTGCACGACTTCCACAACATGGTCGACGACGAGATCATCAACAAGTACGCCTTGGTGGAGACTGGTGTTGTCGACGAGCTAGACGAGCCGTGAACGCCAGAGGTAAAGCGATCGGCCACCCAATAAGGTGGTGCAAGTCGTGTAGACTGGATGGGGTAGGGTCGAGCGCACGACTTGGTCGACACTCCTTCAGGCTGCGTTTCGAGGCGGGAGGATAGACGACATGGTTTTGTTACTCGCAGCAATGCTGCACTTGCTTTCAACAAGCAGTGTCCCTGTAGGAGAAAGGGTTGCAAACCGCCAGAGTTAAATGGTAGTGAATCTTCCTCGCACCCAGCACGAGAAACTCTTCCACTCCCCTTGCCACTACCTGTAACATGAAGAACAACAACCATGTCGAGAGTTGAGCCTGTTGAGGAAGGTGAAGGAGAGGGTGAAGTCAGCGTCACATGTCACTCTCCGATGACGGCGTGGTGGGGCTCAGTTGCCAATCCCACCCGCAGTGACAACTTAAAAGTCTCTTGCTGCTGCCAACCTGTTCCTAAACAATGGCCGCCTCCGAACGACATACACGCAAGCGCCTTTGGCTGAACAACGATGGCGACCGTGGTACTCGGCGCCCAATGGGGTGATGAGGGCAAAGGAAAGATCGTCGATGTTCTGAGCGAGGGGACGCAACTGTGCTGCAGAGCGCAGGGCGGTCACAATGCGGGTCACACCATTGTGAAGAATGGGAAGACGTTCGATGTGCACATCTTGCGTGAGTCGGGTGTAAGCTGTTTGATGAAGCGAATGCTGATCAATTGGTAGCATCCGGTGTCCTCACCGAGGGATGTGTCAACCTCATCGGCACGGGCTGTGTTATCTATGTCCCTGGCTTCTTCAAGGAGCTAGAGATGATCGAGGCGCATGGCATCAACCTCCAGGACCGCGTTCTCCTCAGCGACCGCTGCCACGTCGATCTGGACTTGCACACCAAAGTTGATGGGCTTGAAGAGGTGGAGCTGGGCAAGGGCTCGATCGGCACGACCGGAAAAGGCATTGGGCCAACATACTCCACCAAAGCCACGCGCAGCGGTGTCCACATCGCAGACATCTTTAACAAGGAGTACTTCGATGACAAGGTGCGCAATCTCGAGAGAGGATACAAGAAGCGCTACGGCGACCTTCTGCAGTACGACCTGGAGGACGAGCTCAAGCGCTTCGACGACTACCGCGAGCGCCTGAAGCCGTTCGTGGTCGACCAAGTGCCACTGATTGAGTCGGCTGTCAAGGGCAACGTGCGCATGCTTGTCGAAGGCGCCAATGCGCTCATGCTGGATATCGACAACGGCACCTACCCGTACGTCACTTCGTCGAACACTGGTCTTGGCGGCATCTTTACTGGTCTGCATCTGCACCCTCGCAAGATCAAGGAGACGATCGGCGTCGTCAAGGCGTATACCACGCGTGTCGGCGGTGGGCCGTTTCCTTCGGAGCAACTGAACGACATCGGTGAGCGCTTGCAAGTAGTCGGCAAAGAGTTCGGCGTGACAACCGGCCGCAAGCGCCGCTGCGGCTGGCTCGATCTAGTCGTCGTCAAGTTCTCCAACGCAATCAACTGGTACGACGCCATCAACCTGACCAAGCTCGACATCCTCGACGATTTCGACGAGGTCAAGGTCGCAACGGAGTACACGCACAATGGCCAGAAACTGGCGTCTTTCCCAGCGGACTTGCATGTGCTGGAGACTATGGAGGTCAAGTACGAGACGCTGCCGGGGTGGAAGTCGAAGACGGTGGGCTTGAGGCAGTATGACGAACTGCCGGAGAATGCGCGCAAGTACATTGAGTACATCGAGAAGTTTGTGGGTGTCCCGGTGAAGTATATCGGCACTGGGCCGGGGAGGGAGAGCATGATTACGCGGTAAAGGCAGGCTTTGATACACACCTGGCCGGTCGACTTGGTGATGATGAAGAAGGGCGTAACAGGCAGGAGAGAAGCAGACAGTTATACGTATGGCCAGGCGGCAGTCTAGAGACTTTCAGCCGAGAATCGTCCGAATAGACAGTACGGAACTCCTTGCACGTGCTCGTTTGCTATTCTTGACGCAATACAATATCAAGATAGATCATTCAAGGTCACGTGACGTTATCAAAGTAGCCTCTGGCAAGTGAATACATCTATCTAGATCAAGTCTAACCGCGGCTCTTTCCGAGGCGTCCCACCAGGGAAAGCGACGTATCCAATTCGGGCATCGAACGTGTATCATCTTCCACGTCTTGCGGCTCTGCCTACAACACCATACACCACAAGTCATACCAACAACACACACCAAAACAACACCTCTACTACCGCGACCATGGTCAACCCGCAGATGCACGTGGTCACGCTTCCCATCATTAGATTGCAGCTACTGACATGATGCGTTTACAGTACCAACCTGATCATCATCCTGGTTATGATGCAGGCGAGCAAGAAGATACCCTTCGAGGATCCGATGGTGTTGAACGCCGTGCGCGCGCTCTACGTCGTCAGCAACCTGATCATCGCCGGCGTCTACTTCTACACCAAGATGCAGATTGATAAGAAGAGAGGTGCGACCACAACACGCCACATACCCCGAGTAGCCAAGAGCGCAGTGCTAACACGGACATGTGACCAGACATGACCGTCCTCAAATACGTCGAGCCAGCGGCTATGGGCAGCACCGAAGAGCCGAAAGCCGTCACCACCACCGTCCACGCCTACGACCTCAGCCAGCTCCGCGGCCTGTTCAAGTCCCAGCTCATGGGCGTGGGCATGACGCCCATCATGCCCACGTACTTCAACTACACCAACCCGCTCCTCATCCAGTCCATCATCCCGCTGAAGGGCGCGTTCGAGGGCAACTTGGTGAAGGTGCACCTGCTGGGCCAGTCGGCTAGCGGTGACCTGAAGAGGCCGTGGAAGGCAGCTGCGGGCATGATGGGCATGATGCAGGGCCAGGGCGCGGGCGAGATCAAGACGGACAAGAAGAGCATTGAGGCTGCCGAGAGGTCTGGGCGCGGCGGCGCTAAGGAGGAGTAGAGGAGGGCATTTTCAGGCGGAGTGGGAGAGTGTAGATGAAATCAGTGAGCTCGAAGTGCAGACCTATATGCGATAACTCGCGACAGCCTGCCCACTACATTGTACACTTTACACAGCTGCGATCCGATCTGACATGACTGCACGCAGAAATTCGTTGCTAACCTCGTCGCTCTGCCTATCTCGGAGTGGAGTCACGGAGCGTCGGCGTATTCTCGGCAAGCTTTGAAAGGTAAGGTATCCATACATACCTTATTCGCAAGTGCTGATGCTCAATTACCGCTTGACTGTGTAGAAGTCTTGTATACGGGCTTCGGTCTGTCACGGGTCAAACGAGGCTCTTAGAGTCCAGTTATCGAGATGCTCTGATTAGTCGACAGAGGGCGCTCATTTTTGCTGAATGGGGGGTATGAGTGCGCCTTTGCAGCCTCCCATGTACGTTATTATTCGTACAATAAACGTATTTGCATGCTGGGCTGGGCTGGCTCCGATGAATGCTGATCGCCACAGCTCCAGTACTCCAGAGCCGATCAAAAAACCATGTGCATTTCATCGGAGCCTACTGAACGCTCCACATGATCACGTCTGCCCTTACCAACAGGTAAGCTCGCTGACAGTCATAGAACCCAACGCTCTGCACCGCGCTTTTGCTTGGAAGCTTTGCTAAGCCGTGCTCCTCCAATGCTGTCGCCACCCGTGTTGCAGGAACTTGGTACAAAGTCGTGCCGATTCCTCTCGAACCGGGTCAAGCAGCCCGTGGTGTTCGCTGACTGAACTCGTCTGACACTGACACGGTTACAGCGAGGTGCTCTAGTATCTCAGCAGCCTTGTGGAGCGGGCCAAGAACGCGCTCCCGCATCTGCACAAAGACACAGCGATCGAGAGATTCGAGATTCTCTAGAGGGAGCAGCGCAACCTGCGGCCGGGCTAGTGGCGAATCCTCTGAGCAGTCGCACAGCCTACCAATTTGCGACCTAGCTACTAACAAGACGAGAAGCAGCAGATATCTGTCAAAGCTACCGTCATCAGTTTTGGTTTCTGTATAGCGAACTTGCTGTCCTAAGAAGGCGGCATTCGAGTCAAGGTACAGACCGGCCATCAATCTCGGGCCCGGGCCTCGCTCTCACAGCAGCCCCACAAACATCACTGTTCTAGGAGCATCCAACTCCCCCAGCAGGTTGGCTCCGCATGAGACAGAGGTAAGCTGGCATATTGAACTGTAGTCACTGGACGTACGGCAACCTATCCAACTGGAATGCCGAGAAACAGCCAAGCAGCTCAGCTGATGTCGGAGCTGGCTGTAAACATAGTTCCAGCGCTCTTGCACCCTGCGTCCTGGCGACTGCTTTCTAATCTGCTTCAAAGCACCTGGTGGCCTGATCGATATTAGAGGACCGCTTTGTCCCATGCTTTACCAATAATACCGACAGCTGCTTCCCCGCTGTATCAGCCACAACTCAGCCTTCTCTCAGCCGCCGTGAAGAAGGCTAGCAGGATTATTACACTCTGTCCTGCTCTTTCTGCGGCCTTGATCGCTCGTTAGCACCCGTTCAACGAAGAACACGCGAACAGCATTATGGACCACCTCACTCTGCCCAGCAACCCTATCCAGAGGCGCCACCGAGTGCCCTATGTCTGCACTGCAGCCTACGATGGTGGAGATTGGCTGACATATCCTACTCGAGCCGGATGGCCACAATTCCAGCCGTCAGGACAGTACCCTTCAGCCCAAGAGCCAGTATTCAATCGCCCAAGCGACGACCAGGCCCTTGAACGATTTCTCCAGACGTGGATGTTCTTCGGTCTACTATCCGAATTCCTATCCCGACACGAGCTATTTGAACTTCAAGACTACATAGATACGGACAACGAAGGCTTGTACGTGCATACCAGGCCCATACTGGCTAGACTCAGAAGCTGGCAAGGCCGTGTCAATGCAGTCAATGCACTGTCGCAGGAGGAGAAGGTCGCGCTGTACCACAGGCTCGCAGCTTGCCTTGCACTAGCCAAGCGAACAATCGCTCTTCTCCATGGACCGCAGCAAACTCATCCAGGTTTTCCCTTTGCGATCAAGGCCTCTCTCGCTGCGGTCTGTGATCTACTTACTGGTGCTGTCAACCTCGTACTGTCCGGCCCCGGCGCAGGTCCATTCCTATTGTATTTGAGAGGCAAGTACGGATGGCTGGATGTGATGGAGAATGAAATGGTACTGCACGGATGGTGTCGCAGTGAAGTTTATATGCTGCGGCATCAGTTCTTCCCGGTGTCCTCTCAGGTTTATCTCCAGCATATGCGCAAGCCATATACGGGATCCGACCACAGTAATTGCGGGCCAGAGCATTGCCATTTTTCTCAGATTCAACCCGAGACATACCGAACAAGGCACATTAGTGCGGAATGCGAATGCGACAGCTTCTGGTCAGAACTCAGCAAGGTTCTGGCATGTCTGGAAGCCGACAGCTTTCCAGTGTTGCGCATTCGCGGATCGAGCGTTGACGATGTTTCGATTGAGACCTTCGCGCAGAGTCCGACAACACCATATGTGGGTCTTTCTCACGTGTGGGCCGACGGACTTGGCAACGTCAGGGACAATAGTCTGCCACGCTGCCAACTGCTCAGACTCAATGCGCTGGTAGCTGAGTTGCAGGGACGCTTCCGCGAGAGCGAAGAGACGCAGGAGGTGCCAGAGCTCTATGTGTGGTGCGACACCTTGTGCGTTCCCGTCGGCAACTCTTCGATGGGGCAGAAGAGATGCAAACAGCTTGCTATGAGCAAGATGCGAGTCGTGTACGCCGAGGCTGCTTACGTGCTTGTCCTGGATCGTGTACTGGAGCCGTACCCCTATGCGGCTATTACGCCAATGGAGGCCGTAATGAGGGTGTTCACTTCGCCCTGGTGGCGGCGCCTCTGGACCTTCCAAGAAGCGATTCTGGCGAAGTACCTTTTCATCCAATTCGCCGACGGGGCTGTAGACATCATTGAGCTGTCGAATGCAGCGTTGAAAAGCAAGTATAACCCTGCCGATTTCCCAATGTGTTGCGAGGTCTCAAAGACATGCATGCTCGTCGGACGTTATCTCGAGGAACGCGACAGCGATGTCTTAGCCGATCTGTGGGCTCTCGCGAGAGCCATTTGCCACAGGCGAGTCAGTGTTCCAACAGACGAGCCGCTATGCATCAACACAGTACTCGACCTCGACGCCAACGCAATAGCGGAGGCTCCCGATGAGCGTCGCATGGAGACAATGTGGCGCTCCATGTCCTCAGCCCGCCGCGGCATACCGAGTACAATCATCTTCAACGACTCCTCACGTCTGGAGGCACCGGGATTCCGCTGGGCGCTTGCTTCTTTCCAGCGGCCTGCTTCAGAGCCGGAGACTCTGCGAACGACCATACACGGCCGGGAACCACATCGAGCGACGCTGACAGTGCATGGCTTACAGGTGAGGTATCCCGCCTGGCGGATACGGATAGGCAATTCGTTGTTTGACCCTCACGCACTACTCAAGAATAACTGCAATGATAGCGCGGATGCTTTTCCCTTGCGACACACCGATGGATCGTTTTACTGGGTAGCTCGAATACCACAGAAGCTGGCTCGGGAGACTTTGTCCCTGGGAAGACTGCTATCTGATCAAACCCAAGAGTACATCTTGGTTCTTGAGTCCAATACAATCGACGCATGTGGGAGTATCGGTGTAATTGCGAGCAGACCTAGAGAGACCGAGAATCCAGGTGTTCTGCGGTCGGAGATTGTTGTATACGTCGCCGCGCTCAGCTTGAACGAGACGGCCATATGGCATGCAGCAGAAGAGCGAAAAACGGCTCTGCGACAAGAGGCTGCTACTGAAGAATTCATCACTCTCCAGGCACTGTTGACTACCTCATGGTCGGAAGAGCATGCGAAGAGGACGGCATCAGCTAAGGAAAGAGTCGTGCTTCCTGTTAGTGAAGTGTTATAGCAAGCGGCAGACGACCCGCAGCTCGCGACGATATACAATGCCTCGGTCGATCCGACTGGGTTATACGGTATCATGGCGGCCTGTATATATGGCCAGTATATCGATGTCGAAGAGGCCTTTGACGCGAACAGGGAATGGTGTGTGGACTGAGAGGTGTCGTATGCCGTTGATCATCTGGTCGCATCTATCGCACAAGTGCTCGTTGTCGCATGTTGCACTTTGCAGTTCGTCCAAACAAGGGGCAGCGAATGGACGTCAAATGATTGCGTCAATTGGCGCAGACCAGCAGAGAGGTTCGACGCGATGTTGTAGGGGTGCCCAGTGGCTGTGATCTGCTCCTCCACGGTATGATCATCCCACATGTATGACAATGCTTGATACCTTCTCCCTAAGCAAAGAGGTACTAACACGCCGTTGACCTCACTTTCTTGTCGTATCTGACAGTACCTGGCTTCTCCTGCAGCCTCTTGCTCTCGCTCTTGACATCACCTGCGGTGAGTCTCCGTGCGCGGATCAACGCTTCCACGAGAAAACGATGACAAGTTACAGGCGACCACGCAGGCAAACGGACTGTGCCATTACCTTGAGAGTCTTTCTTTTTCGGTTGCTTTGATACACGTTGGATTTCGTCACTGGGTATCTCTACCCGTCGTAAAGATCCATATATCTTCACTGTTCAAGGCGCACCGTCGGTCGGTGAAGATGGGCATGTTACACAGCATATGGCTTGAGAAGGCAAGCAAGGGGGTTTTTACTGTTTTTACTTCGCTTTCATTCTCTCCCTTCCATCGAATCACGGCAGACATGTCCCATAGATACAGTTGGCCGAGTCTCTGCTTTTCATCCTTCCATTTCCGAGCATGGTCCCGCTCACATCACCACAAGCCCATGCTGCAGCCCAGGCACATAAGGAAAGACCTGCCACGGGTTTGGCGACACTCACGACCACAAAGACAGCCTCTTCAGCCTCGGCAACTTCCCAGTGCATTGAGGCGGTTATACGAGCGGATTTCCGCCGTGGTCGAAAGGAAAAGAAGGCTTCTACTCCTCTGGGCTGTGGGGACGGGGACCAAGTACAGCTGGGCTGTGTCCGACTGGGCTCTACATACGGAGCTTGTACCGATGACTGGACGGTCCCTTTTTGCAGGCTCGCGGAAAGCGAACGAGCTGTTTGATGCTTTCCTAAAAGCAGGGTGTGACCACAGAGCGACCTGTGCCACACATGCATCAGCGTGGGAGAAAAATAGCCTCTCGGAGGACCGCCCTTTGATGTTGAAGGTTCGCGCAGTCTTTGATAGAATCGTCGCCGCCAGTGGCTTGCAGCACCGGCCTTGGAGGCTTAAGATTCCGAACCGAGCGGGTACGCGTTCAGGCGGAACTGCATCTGTTCTTGCTGACGGACTTGTGCAGATGTGCTCAATGCGACTGTATCTGCATTTGGTGAAGTCGAGCTTGCGATTGGGATTCTTGCGATCACTACCTCGGACTCAGAGATTGCCACCATCATTGGCCACGAACTCGCTCACACGCTAGTCGACCATCCACGAGAGCGACTGCATGAACTGACTCTTGATTGCCGCATTCTCCTGCCTGTACTACCTGCCTTGCTGGTTGGAGGCTTACTCACAGTCATTGGCATCTTTGTGGGCGAGCTTTTCCTTGCGCTTCCGAGCATAGTCCTTTGCTCTCCATTGATTGCAGTAGGTTCTCGAACACTATACCATCGGCGAGCGCAGGAGAGCGAAGCGGACTACATCGGGCTTCTACTCATGACAGAAGCCGGATATGATCCTGATGCGGCTGTAACCTTCTGGGCACAGATGGGAGTGAGGGAGGAGATGCTGTTCCAGAAGCTCCAGCGACAGCACGGCAAGCACAAAATAGTGCGTGCGAATGAATGGCAACGCACACATCCGCATGTGAGTATGCAAAATCATCATGCAAAGCTCCATGAAGCCATCAGCGCAAGCATGGTTGACTAACGGCCTCTTCCATAGACCGAGTCTCGATTGCGTCGCATTCGAGAGCTCATCCCTAGAGTTCGCGAGATTGTAGCTCGAACTAGAGACTCTGCATGCGAAGGGCTCAGCGGCGGCTCTGACGCTTGGTTCGACGATGATCTTGCCAGATGGAGAGCATTCGTGCTGAAGCGAGATGCTAGCGACTTAACAGGGGGGGAGGGACAAGCTATCTAACCGCGGAGTTTGCAAGTGGGAGCAAGACTGATATGGCACGGTTCAGAATAGCAATTCGTGGATCGCAGAGTTTCCACTGTATCTTAGCGCTTCCTGAACGAGCTTCCATATGGCACACCTTCCGGCATTTAAAGTTGCTGCAAAGACAGGACATTAGCGGCGCGAACCCTGCCTCCTGAGGTTTGCACTCCTTACATGCTACGCAAGCTTGACAGCCTTTCGGTCTTGACCGGCCATGTCCCAAGCCTCGCAGTGAATCTGACCCACTCTCTGCGAAGCGCAACACCCTCTTCCCACTCAGCGACAAGTACTCCGACAACATGAGGAGCGACATCGTATGGGTCATCGTTCCCGTATTATCTTCGTCAAGTTGGTGCAGGTATTCGCTCGCCAAGAATCTTGGTGACTTGCAAAGCATCGGCGGTGGTTGGCGCCATCTATTTCGCCTCGATCTTCTGGCTGCTGCACATTCGACCGCAACAACCGCATGTACCACTTCGTCGCCCAGCATCGATATATCCTATAGGTGGGGACGGCCGGGCAAGCTCACAAATCGCGCACAACTCGTACGATGTCAATAAGCCCAAGCAGGATAACGATTGTTCGTCTGATCTCTACCCAGGCTCTGATTAAATATGCTTTCCGGTACTTCGCGTCGGCTGTCATGATCGCCCAGGCAGCTCCGGGACAGTTTCTTGATGAAGCTTGCGCTGCAATGTCCAGAGAGGGGTCGGGGGAGATGGTACAGAGTGTCGCCTTCTTGATAGCCATCTGGGTCGTCTGCAGGCGCACTCGCGGAGTCAACCAGCAGTCAGAAATCCGGCGAGTAATCTGCTCCCATTCAGCAGGCTCGAACGCAGCCGTTGTCATTCCGGACGTCAATGTATGCATCTCTGATGTGCCCTAGATACACCTCATGCCGGAATGCGCGAAAGCGGACCGTCATTTGGGAGCCAAGTTGTCCTCACACAGGAAGTGATAGTGGCTCGTGACCTCTGCTTTCCGAAACACTGCCGAACTGAAGAGGAAGATGAGGTACGAGCCAGG
Organism: Oleoguttula mirabilis; assembly: GCA_035135055.1. Lineage (NCBI taxonomy): Eukaryota > Fungi > Ascomycota > Dothideomycetes > Mycosphaerellales > Teratosphaeriaceae > Oleoguttula > Oleoguttula mirabilis. The sequence goes on along the minus strand of JAVFHQ010000082.1, from coordinate 16,560 downwards.
GATCGGCAAAGCGCGCACGAGCGTTGGTGGCGAGACCTTGGGAAGCCTATCCAGCCAGCCTGACATAGGTCCTGTCTTTCCTCCGCTATCGGTTTGTGGCCACAGAAGCAGGTGGAAGATCTGTTCACACGCTTTGCAAAGGTCGCCACGTTCGGTCATGGGCCGGGCACCATGAAGACTGAGCCGCATATGGTCGAGCGAGCGCCGCGTCTCGTATATAAGAGAACAGCCTTCCGACGTGGTGATCGTCGATCTCTGCATGAGTACATGCTACATTGTACGGCGGCCGGTGCACCATATTCCTTGACTCCAAGTCGCGTGAGCAGACAGGAGGCCATGGGATGCCCCTGATGCGAGCAGTACCTACCTAGGGCGAGTGGCGGGTGCGTCCGCTCTCAAAAGTATTAGCTGAGCGGCAAAGCCGGGCCCATCGGTCGAGCCTTCCAAGGCATGCACGCTGTCGTTTCCTAGTATTGTAGGCAGTGAGGACGACAGAGTAAGCTAGGTGTGTTTTAGCTGTCTTCGTGTCCGTGAAGAAGCTCGAGCCCCGCCAAGGTTTCGCGACTGGGAACGCGTCGCGGAAGTGATTGCATACGGTACTAACATCAACCTCATCACGTCTTCACTGTTCGGTACAGATCGTGAGAGAATACACCATCACTCACGACGACTACCCAACAGCCACCATGCAGTCCTTTCGCTCGCTGCCACGCGCAGCCGCCTCCGCCTCCGCCCGCGCATTCTCTACCACCGTTCCCCGACCCCTCGCGAAGATGGAGCTCATCGGCCGTCTCGCAGATACACCCGAGTTGATGCCTACATCGACCGGACGGGAAATCATCAGATACGCGATTGGTGTGAGCGGTGGGCCAAAAGACGAGAATGGCAACAGGGCAGTCAGCTGGTTCAGAATCGCAAGCTTCTCAGAGGGCCCGCAGAGAGAGTTACTGCTGAGCCTGTCGAAAGGGTGAGGCAGAGATCGCTGTATCGAGATGACGGAGAGAGGGCTAACACCAAGACAGTACGCAGATGTACGTCGAGGCAGAGGCAAAGATGGACACCTACCAGGCTCAAGACGGCAGCAACCGCACTTCTCTGAACCTCCTTCAGCGTATGTCGCCCTCGTTAGCAGCTGCTAAACCTTGCTGGTCGCTGACTGCAATGCTGACTACGTTTCAGGCAAGTTTGAAGCATTGTCTAGACCCCAGAACCGCGATACCTCAAGCTCGACAACAGGCGCTGAGTCGGACGTGGACGCAGCCGAGGAGCCTCTCAGTGGTATCGGTCAGTCTTAGAAGGCGCGATGAGACGCGGCCTACCTCGTCTATACTGTCCAGTCGATGTACTATATTTGCCGCTCGTGGGAGCGTGGAGTCGGCGCAACTGTGGAGCCGAAAGGCTTGGTCTAACAGCAAAGCTTCCAGAGCTTGCTGTTGTCTTGTCTGTTTATGAATCTCGCTCAACCAGGCTACTTGTACATCCTATACAGAACTTATACGCAGTCAGTCGCCCTACTATCACATGCCAATGTCCCGCAATCTTCTGAACAGCCCGGCACATCCATGCCGCGGTGTTCTGCCGACCAGATTCAATGGCAAATGCTTTCCAGCCACTGCGGTAAGAGCTGTCCACTCGTGCACCTCCGTCCACCTACGCCAGCAATCATACCCAAGAACGGCGGATTCCGCTGCAGTGTAACGGACCTTGCATTGCAGTATGCCGGCAGGTGGGATTGCAGGTTGACCACACCTTTGGCGGCATATCGACTACGGCGCTCGAGATCCCTATGAGGCATTTTCGAACTCCGATGGCAGCCCACACTCCAGCAGCTGTCTACATAGCTGTCCACTTACGTAGTGCAACCCCTCTCGCGCTTCCGTCCGGGCCGCGTGTCTATGGGTAATAATGAGATGCTTAAGAATGCAAAGTGGATGCGTGAAACGACTTGGTACGAAGCCAAGATCGAGGAAGCTTGATGCTGGAAGGCTTGATACCTTAGACAAGGCTCGAACGTGGCTAACGATAGGACGTCTCACAACAGAGCTATGTGCGGCGTGGACATTACTTCGCGCCCACAGCGTACCTTTCTGCAGCTCCCTTCACAACCCAAAGCATACTGTCACAAGCAGCTAGCTGTCTGATCAACTGATATGCGCCTGCAGTCAACTGTCAGGGAGTAACGGGTTTTTGATGGAGCACGTGGTACGCTGCCGACGCGAGCCTCGGGACCTGGCGGTGAGGACCCTCGGCCGGCCGGCCGTATGGAAGGGTAGCGCACAAAGTGCTCACGCTCGCATGCCTGCATATGCAATCATCTTCTGAAAAGGAGATCGACCATGTCGGTGAAGGTGAGGACAGCTCGCGTTGCACCGTGCACGTGCGATGGCTTGGCGCATGGTCAAGCGTGAGACCCATTTCTTCTTCGGATGTCAGCGCCAAAGTTCTCCGAGCGAACAACCGCTTCACCAGGAGCCACTTCCCTGATTCACGGCCGCCAGTCGCTGTCACAGGAGCCCTCGAAACATGTCATTTGCCTGTTTGATCTCCGCGTCCCCGCGACGTCGGGTGCGTTGTTTCGTAGTCCTATTTGGCTTAGCTTTGGTGAGAAATTAATGCCGCACATGAAGACCCTCCCTCTCCTCACTCAAATGCAAATATGCTTGTCGTCAGCGGTCTTGCCCGCTGAACTACACGCGACCTCGGGCCCTCACACCAGCCTTTTTCGAACCGGCTGAATACCGCACAATACAATGATACTTCACATACAGATGCTGTAACGCTGCCGTAAGTCTTGCGCAAGCATCATCTTCGGCAGCAGATACTGCTTCTCTACCACGCCGGCGCGAAATTCGGAGAGTGGCACTGAGTTTGTCAGCTTCCAGAACCTCTTTGCACAAGCACCGCTGCACAGCCATCGCCAAGGTGTTGCCACGAAAAGCACTCGATCGCCCTGTGGCTGTCATCCGGCGCTCAATAACTTGGCTCTCGTCATCACCAACATTTGCGACACAAACGATTCCGAGTGACGAACCCAACCGACAACAAGCGCGACAGCCTCAAGGCGAACCGGATCACAATGGCGACCACCGCGGATCGGGAGCCCCATCCTCAGCCCTCGCCGGCGGCCACCATTTCCACAACGTCCCTCAACTCAAGCCAGAATGGCGAGAACAAACTCCCTCCGACTCCTGCTTCGCAAGAGGCACTTCATACCAATGGTGACGCGCGCCCAGTACGACCAGCACCACAAACGAAGAAGTCGACTCTCGGGCGACTAAGTCGCATGTTCTCGCAGAAGGATACCAACGCGGAGGCACGAGAAACGATGAAGGCCTCCATGGCCGAGAAAGTTCCCGAGACGGCTGTTGAGGAAGGCGAGGAAGGGACAGCTGGAAAGCGAGCACCGCAAGTATCGCGAACCCCTTCAGCGATTGGTGCTACAAATGGCAGCGTGGCTCGGAACGGCTCCGACTCTAAGAAAGAGAAGCGTGACGACTCCGCGACAGTGCCGAGCAGATTCTGGGCGGACGATGAGGGCGAGCATCATCACTATCTGAGAAGTCAGAGGCGGCAGGAAAAGCTTACAGATATGATACGCGACTTCATGGGCGGCAAGCGGAAGGAGCATCCAGAAGAGCAACAGTCTCTATCGCTCATGTCTACATGGGTCGATCAGATGAAGAGCGAGAAGGGTAAGCTGGCCCATGACAAGCCTGGACCAAACGCCACCGCCTCATTGGTGCAGAAGTACGGCAAGTGTCATGAAGTGGTCGGCCGTGGCGCGTTCGGCATCGTGAGGATTGCGCACAAGGCCGGGTCCGCAGATGGGAAGAACGAGCAACTCTATGCTGTCAAGGAATTCCGGCGTAGGCCGCAGGAAGACGTCAAGAAGTATAGCAAGCGCTTGAACTCCGAGTTCTGCATCTCATCGTCACTACGACACCCGAACGTCATCCACACCCTGGATCTGCTGGAAGATGCGAAGGGTGACTATTGCGAGGTGATGGAGTATTGCGCTGGAGGCGACCTGTACTCTCTCGTGCTTGCGGCCGGCAAGCTAGATGTCATAGAAGCGGACTGCTACTTTCTGCAGCTCATGCGTGGTGTCGAGTATATCCACGAGATGGGTGTAGCGCATCGCGATCTGAAGCCGGAGAACCTGCTCCTGACGACCCACGGCGCGCTCAAGATCACCGACTTCGGCAACGGCGAGTGTTTCCGGATGGCCTGGGAGACGGAGCCGCACTTGACGATGGGCTTGTGTGGCAGCGCGCCATACATCGCGCCTGAAGAATACACCGACAGAGAGTTTGACCCACGCGCTGTCGATGTCTGGGCTTGTGGTGTCATTTATATGGCTATGCGCACCGGTAGGCACCTGTGGCGCGTGGCGAAGCACGACGAAGACGAGTTCTACGAGAACTACATTAGTGGCAGGAAGAGTGAGGAGGGTTACGCGCCCATCGAGACATTGCACAGAGTGCGTTACTCCTCTTCGCGCAACAACCATCCGAACCACGCTAACAATCTCTTGCAGGCCCGCTGCCGCAACGTCATCTACAGCATCCTCGACCCCAACGCCAGCCGCAGAATCAGTGCCCACCAAGTCCTTAACAGCGAATGGGGTAAGGGCATAAAAGTCTGCAAGGCTGGCGAGCAGGGCCTGTGACAACGATAGTTGGGCGAATGAGTGAGGCATCCCGTGCCCACTCCGGCCCAGTAACGACCACCCACTCCCGTTCTCTTTGCTGCAGAGACTTTGAGCGATGCATAACCCCTTTAGCAGAGTGTTCCTTTTTTGGATGGCGAACGGACGGGCATCGTTCCTTCATAGCGATTCGGCGTGCATTGGCTGGCAGCATTACATGCGCTCACACTGGCTGCAAGCATTGGCAGCCTGAGGCATTTTTCGGCATGGTACGATCAGCACATATGCGACCCATGAGTAACGGCCGGACGGACAGGCATGCTGTATGGGGCGTGTCTTTGTATATAGAGCTGGCTGATACCATGGATACCATGACCGTACAAGACGACCTTTCCTTACTTGTCACGTGACTATTCCCAGATGATCGGCAGAGCCGCAGGCCTGCTCCGCCACCAATCCTTCAACCTCACATTTCCGACTACCGCCTCCGAGGCCAGTTGTGACTTGCTGTTCCGTGCCTAACGGTACTTCAGCCTTGCAATCTGTGTGTTAGTAGTTGGCGCGAGGCACAGTAGCATTGTATCACCCTCGATGCTATTGGCCAATCCGCTGGCTTTCGCATCATCACATGTCTGTCGAGGCACCAAGCTGTCGGCAGTATCGTAGCATAGTTCGGCGCAGGTGGTCACCCGCCAGAACTCAGCATCGTACATGGCTGATGCCCATGAAGACAGGTTTGAGGAATCGATGCTATAAGTATATACTTTACTTACTCCCCCATGACACTGCACCCCGGGCATCACCCCTCTCCAAGCGATCAACAAGCCGAGCGAACATACGAACAATCCCGCTGCACCGGTAGTAGACATTATATTGACAATCGAGGGCGGCCATCATAGCTTGAGAACCAGGCGCCACCATGGGCTGCGCAAGCTCGAAAGAACTCAATCCGTCACCTTATAAGCCGGCTGCGGCTACGCACCACGGAAACGGCAAAACGCACCACCACAACTCGTATGGAGGCTACAAGGCTGCTGGACGGTCCAGAGGGCACCATGGAGCATTTGCCGGTGGGACTTTCGCAGGTGGTGGAGCTGCGTAAGATGAAACGTGCGACATTCGCAGAATAATTAGCTAACCATCCTGCAGCTGCGGTGGTGGCGGAGGCGGCGGCGGTGGTGGGTGCGGAGGAGGTGGAGGTGGGGGTGGTGGAGGTGGGTGCTAGAGTGAAGTCGGCTGGCGTTCAGCGGTGACTTCTATCGCGTCGGCGACCCAGTCTCAACATAAGGTCCATATTCCACAGCTCAACAGACAACTTCTTCATCGGAACCAATACCCTCAATCCCACCCGCCCCTCTTGCAGTCATTCTGCTGTAACATAGACCTCATATGCCCCGTCCCCGTCTTCACGAGAAGCTCCTACAGTCCGCACAGTCGCCAACAATCAGCTGACAAGCTTCCCTACGTCGCGAGAAAATCACAACGGGTCGCTCCCCCTATCCCTCGCCCTCCCAACCACCGCTGGAACGAGCACGATGGCCACCAACAAGCACGCCGCGAGCAGGAATTGCCAGTGGTACCAGCACCACCACACACAAGACCTGGCCAGACGGCTCGCGCGACCAAGTGCCTTTGCCTGGGCCGCCGCTGCCGCATTGACAACGTCGTCTTTGTGTCCGGGGGCCGGGAGGGCTTCGATGTCGATCACCGAAATCCGGATGCCATCCTCGGGTAGCTGCTCCAGAGGGCGTGGGATGTGAGCCGGTGCGGCGATTGCGAGAGCGACATCGCCACTTTGTGCTTGCTCCTGTGTACAGTGTCAGTGAGGGGATGCATATTTAGTACGTCGTTCGCGCGCACGTAAAAGATCGGTGGTGGCTGTACGCAGCCTCCCATCATGTAATGTCGTAGCTGGTTCTTCGTATTGATCAGGTTGACATGGGATGCGGGTTTTGGCGGGATGGGGGTGATGGTGGCTCACTAGGTACTCCTCTTCACCTTATAATGTGGATTTGGTGGCATCGTCTGACCGCGAGACCTTCTGATTGTGGGTGCGAAGCTACACACAATCTTGATCGAGGTGGAAAGCCCGACCCGGTGGGATGGAACCTCTACCGGACCACGATCCTGACGTACTCTCTGAGGCACCACGGCTCATGACAGCCTTCTGCCAGCCTGAGCCCCGTCGGGGGGCTGTGCATCTCGAGGAGTTAATGGTCTCCGTCGTGAATACAAAGCCCGGCATCCCACCTCACCAAATTGACAAATCAAAGTCAACAAGCGAGGCGACAGACCACAGACCTACCGCAACAACCTCAGCCGCCAAGATCCCCAGCAGTAACATGCAGGCCCCGACCCCACCGCCGACGGCGCACACGCACACGCACACGCACAATGTGTCGCACGGCCTTCCCGGCCCCGTCTACTACCCAGAGCCCCCACTCTACGAAATCGACCTGCTCTTCACCAACCTCCAGCAAACGTCCGGCAGCAAGCGACCACCTACGGATGGGGCAGCAGCCGAAGCGCAGCCGGTCAACAACCCGTCGCTCAACCACCAGTCGGTCAGCGTCCTCATCAACCCCATGGGCTCTCCATCGGCGGGTGCAGTCGCAAACGCGCGCGCCAGGAGAATGAAGGGCTTGGCCGCTTTCATCACCTTGTTCGTGATCGTCGCGGTCATGATCGGGCTGGTCGTCGGCTCGATTACGTCCAATGGTGGAAAGGATGCATGAGCGGCGCAGTGCTCCCCGAGTGAGCACTGCGCGGCATGGCGATGGCCGGGTTTTTGGACGGTCGGAAGGGCCGCGGGCTGTAATGATGGAGACGCAGTCGGTGGGAAATTGTAGTCAGTAGCAAGCCTCTCTTGGCTCGGCTGCGAAGCGGCCAGAGGACTCGCGCTACTGACATAGCCAGCCATCGAATCGAGACGAATTTCGCACAAACATACTTCGCAATCATCAGTAGTACACAAGCAGATCATTGCAAGAATCTTCTCAGCATTCTCCTAGGTGCATGTGCCACTGTGTTCGCTGCGAGATGCCAGAGAGAAGCATCATCGCACGAGGATGACAACCTTTGCTCGAGTAAAAGCTTTACGGGACTGAGGCGCGCCCAACGCACTTTCAGCGTTTTTGTCGAGTCCAATAAAGCATATGCTTCCAGGACGCTGAACCGATTCCAAGGTTCGTGTTTTCAACGGGTCCCACTCCCAGCAGCCAAAAAGCAGCAGCTCAGCCCATGGGAGATCTTACTAGACCACGGGATATCAACCACGGTCGTGGGTTTGTAAAAGGCATATAAGCTGGCCTTTCGGACATGGCAAGCGCCCACAGCAACGCAACGAACAACCCACGAGAGCAACAACGAACACTTGCATCCCAACAACAAGCAACCCTCCCGAACACGCCATGACGAACATCAGCAACCCAGTCGTCGGCCCGAACCAGGACCCTTTCGACGACGTACACGCGATACGACTCGAGCAGATGCAGAGCAGCCAAGAAGCAGGCGCTGGGCACGCCTTGGACGTGGAGGTGGCGGCGGCGGCTGCCACGGCGCAAGCAGGCGGTCAACCCAAAGCGATGTCTCGGCGTCGCCGCGTGGTTGGGCAGGTAGTCATTGTCGGGGTTGCGATTTTGTGACTGGTGGCGGGGGCCTTTGCGGGAGCGCTTGTCTGGTGTCAGATTATGTGGCCGCACGGTGGCAGTGGCAAATGATGCGGCTGCTTACTGCTCTCTGAGTGGTGTGGCGTTTGCGAGGGAAGAGCAGCGGTGACTCGGTGAGAGCACTGGAAGCCTCGAATGCTGCTCGCTTGGGAAAGGCTTGCGGTTGGGTGAGGGCTGAGGCCGCTATGGTGGACGGATGAGTGCCGCGAGGTGGGGAGCACACATGTATGCAGTCGGTCAGGACATTTGGCGATGGCCTCGTCTCTACCATGTTCCTTACGCCGCTTGCTGCCGTTCAATCACTGCCATCTCGCGCATGATTCCATTCTCCCACAACGCGTACTCCGCCCGCCGCTCATCGCTCAGCCAGTCGACCGCGGGCTGAAACATCGTACCTAGTCCAGGTAGTAGGCCCGCCGCCCCGAGATCCTCCCACCCGTCATCGAACTTGGCGTGTTTCTCCTTGCGCCGTAGTGGTGTCTTGGCCGGTCTCTTGACGGGTGGGGCGTCCTCGTCTTCTTCGTCATTGTCCACTTCCAGATCATCGTCTTCTGCCGTCTCCGTTGGTAATACAGGCGCTGATGCTACCAGATCAACCTGCTCCGGCTCCTCTGTAGCATCAACCTTCCGCTTCCCGCCTGACAGGGGCGCCACAGCTAGACCCTTCACCGGCGTATGCCGCGCACTACTTCCCGTTTCCTTCCTCGCCGTTGCAGGCGTGACAGCTGCGCTCTTCGTCGGCGTAGCCTGAGCACTGCTCCTCGTCGGGGTCTTGACCGTGCTCGCCGCCACCAGCTTGTCCTCCACCCTTCTACTCCTCGGCGTTATAGGCGTCCGCAGCGTACTTCCCAGATAGGTCTTCAGCTTCTGGTACACCCTCGGCTGTACCGGCGGTGCCGGCTTGCCAATCTCCAGCGCCAACTTCTTGCCCAGCCTCTCGCATGCGATGTGGCAGACTGCATACGTGCGCCCGATCTCCTCTTCAGCCTTCAGGGAGGAAGCGCGGGAGCGAGATTGCGCGAGTAGAGATGTAGCGAGGTCGATGAGCTCGATTGGCAAGGGCGAGAGGGTTGGCAGGAGGGACGAGAGGGCGAGCTCGATGGGGGAAGGCATAATGGTGATGATGGCAGTACGCCCTTTTGTGGCGTAAAATGCGGTACTACTGTCCTCAGACCATAAGGTATTGATTATGGCCTTGGGCGGAAGAGGAAGGGACGCGAAGTGGGGTTTCGTGACGCGCATGGACCGCGTCACGAAACCACGTGCTCATCAAAGTGCATTCACCCAGCAAAAGCATCATCGTGGCAAACAAAAACGGAACAAGAAGACATAATGGTGAAGGACGCTGAGCGCAGGCTTCCAATATGGCTCCCCATTGCGTATGCCAGTATGCACGGCGTCACACAGCCCACGAAGACGCAGTCCTGAACGACACAACAGTCCAAGTATGCAACCGTATAACGTCGATATCTCCCTTTTCGCTCTCACTCTCCATTCATACACTACTGTTATCAGGTTCCACACTGCCCTCACTGACACATGCTGAAGGCTGGTCAGACACTACTTCAGCATATGGCGAGCGCATCGACCAGGCGACGGCACAAGGTGGCGAAACCCTGCTGCGGCTCGTGGAGGAGCTTGCGCCCTTTAGACGATACCTGTGGTCCGCGACCCAGGCGCAGGCAGCAGGCCACTCACTCGCCTGCTCCATCAGCGCTGTCCCGACCCTGTCCATCGTGGCAGTAGTCATCGCACCAAGCATGCTCGACGTCCGTCACGTCCTCAAACAGCGTCTCCTGCACCCTAACGGTACTGGACACAGGCAAAGACCACGTTACGCAAGGCTTGCAGCCCGAGGGCTTCACCCATACCGTCAGCACCTTCACAGTCCAGTCCTTCCCCTCGCACCAAACAGCGATCGAAGGAGACGTACCGTATCCTGCAGCCTCGGCGGCGTGAGCGGCATCGGCATCTTGGACAAAGACCACATGCCACTCAATCGACCGTGGAACATCGCGTGCCAGAACCTGCAGCCAGGCCTCCGAGCGATTGACCCCATGCTGCGAGACGCCTGGTGCAGCACCGCGAAGCTTGCGGCAGCGTTGACAGCTGCCGGCTCCACGGATGGGAAGAGAGTTGCACACGGGACCTGTGCATGGCCTTTGACAGCGCCGAGCAGTTTGCGGATTACTACTTGCCGTCGAAGGAACCCGGCTTCCCTGAAGGTGCATAGCATAGTGCGTGAAAGGGCAACGCTGAAGATGTTCGCGCAGAGCCTTGTCACGGTGACGCAGGAGCAGACCGAAGATGGGAAGAATCTGGCCAAAGGCCCGCTTGTGTGGTTGGCAGGAAGCCGCTGTAGGTACATCATACATGCCCTTGCCATCTACACGCCATCATATGGTGCTTGTTCGACCGACACCTGGAATAGCATGCATCAACACCCCATTCGCCGACCACGCGCACATCTGATCTCCACCTGGCAGCAAACCCACCCTCATCAGGAAAGAGATCGTGCGGGCCCTACGTAATACCCACCCCATTGACCCGGCGTTGCTAGCGTTGAGGCAAGCGTCCCCAGCGCAAGGGGCTGCAGCTGAACTCTGCGCTGGTATTGCTAGTAACATGGACTATACCTTTTGGCACGCCCGTTCCGTTCCCTCTTCCCTCCTGCTTGTCACCGTCTGCCCGCCGCCAAAATCCGATCGCTCGCCCAAGGAATCTCGACTTTGCCTTCCGTCAATACATCCGCAAGACATGGCTGCAGCAGCAAGCAACCCGCCGGACACTCTGCCGATACGGCTTGAAGAGGTACGGGACCCGCTATACACCCCGCCACACCCGCCAAAGATACCCGTTCGTGCTACATCCCTCGGCTGACATGATACTCGTGCACTCTACCCAGGCCTCCTCCTCCCCCAGCAACCTTCCCCACGCCACCTGGACCTTTCATCACGAGGATGCGTGCCAAGACCGTCGCTCCCGCCACCGGGCCGCCGCGCTCATCATCGTCGTCGGCATAATCATCATGGTCGTCATGGGTGCAGTCTATACCGCGATGCGCTCCTAGGTACGCCCGGTTCAAGCAGCTCATCGGCTACGGCATCGCCAATGTCGCGCTCGCACCCTATGGGGCGTGCGGCGTGATTTTCCATTACCAAGGGGAGAGGAGGGGAGGGGGAGCTGAGTTATGGGCAAAGGGGGGCGGAGGAGTGGTTTCGTCGGTGGGGAGGAAGAAGGGGGGGGGGGGGGGGGGGGGGAAGCAGGGGGGGGGGGGGGGGGGGGGGGGGGAAGGGAGATCGAGGTGGTGGAAGCCGGTCAGTCAGTCAGCGATTAGTCAAAAAATGTTCCCCCAGCCACCACCCCTTTCCAGCTTCCAACGCTTCATCCGTTGTGCATCTCGCCCCCGTTTTTCTTGAGAGCGTTGAAGAAAAACGAGGGAGAAAGAATGAATGGAAAAAGGGGACTGCGTTGAACCCCAGCGCAGTGGTAACGGACAGATTTCAAAAAGGTCGCTCGAACTTTCTGCTTCTGGTACTTCGGGATTCCCCCAGCCTTTCAAACCATGCCACCCAACACACTACTGGCCCCAGGAAACCAGGGAACCCTAAGTACCAGTCCTAAGTGTACGCCGCACACCAAGCGCAGCACCCCATGATATCGCGCACGGCGCAGCCCGCGCACTGAATGACGCTTCCTCGTCGCCTTTTCGGTGTGTGTATATGTTATCGTTTTGTCGTCTGGCCCCACTCCCCATCTGCCTCGAGGTGGGCTTCGTGCGTGGGACTTTTTTTTGGCGTTTATAAATCCCTCGGCCCCAGAAACGTCCCACTCATCCAACCCTTTGCTAGGCTAGTTAGCTAGCAACACTGCTTGCCCCGATCGTCCGCCCCCCCTCGACCTACCTACCTACCTACCTACCCACCTACCCTTTCCCAGCCAGCAAACCTGCAGCGAGGATGGCCTCGGCAAGGGACCCCAAACCCCCATCAAGCGACCTGGAGACGACGACGACGACGTCGTACTTCGAGCTACTGGTCCACACACGCACCGGTCTCGTCGCCGCCCCCAGCCTCGTCGCCGTGGCCGTGGCCGTGGCCGCGCCGGCGCCAACGCACCGCTCTTTATTCGACGTCTTCCGCCGGCCGCGCTTCCCCTCAGCACGACTCCCAGCATGCATGCAACGGGCAGCAGCAGCGCCCTTCTCCGCGTCCGCCGCCGAGCGGAGAGATTGGGAAGGCGGGGACAGGGACAGCATCCTGCCTCGCTACACCTCGCCTGCGCCCACCCGACCACCGGACTACTCCTCCTTCGCTTCGCCGCTGCACGACGACTCGCTGCACGACGGCTCACACACCCCCTCCATCACCACCACCACAACCCCAACCGCGGTCCGCAACGCCGCACGCACCAAGTTCCACCTCCGCCCCGCCTTGCTGATCGTCACGCTGCTCCTCGCCATCGCCGTGCCCCTGGGACTCTCGGTGGTATTGCGATCAGGATAGCAGCGCAAGCAGCGCTTCACCTGCGGCCGGGACCCGCTCAGCCCGAGCTGCCGCATCGATGTGCTCGGGACGGGAGTGGAATCCCGCGCGGCTGAGGCGCGAGGGCTGGACGGGGGTTTGCGAGTGGAGTGGGCCGGGCCGGGAGTGGGGCTGTTGGGGGGAGAGTGGCCGGACGACGGGGAGGGCGGAAGCCGAGCGGGCGAGGGTCGGGTTGTGGACGGGGCATTGCGAGGGCGGTGAGCAAGCGGTGGAGGAGCGGGGCTGTTGGTGGAGGCCTTACGGGGGTGGGGCGGGGCCGGAAGGGCTGTGGGTGGAGACGAATGGGTGAGTGAGCGGAGGGCGCGGGGCCGGTATTGCCGGGATGGACATGGAAAGCAATGATGATCCGGCAAACAGAGAGCGGAGAGGGAGTCGAGTCCCTGCTCAATCCCAATCGTCCCCATTCTCATCCTCGACCTCCTGCCGCGCCTGCTGAATCCGGCGCCGATCATCCTCCTTGGTCATCTTGGCCCGCACCACCAACCCACTCCCCAACAACCGCTCCTCCAACTCACTGACGGTAAAGCTATCCGGCTTATACCCAATCCCCTCGAACCCCACAATCCGCTCCACCCCGACCCCACCCCGAAACCCAATCACGCACGGCAGCACCTGGATCCCCAGCTTCACCACCAGGAACGGCGCATTGTCCACCCCAATCGACACAAAGCGCGTGTCGAAGTGCTTCTCGGCCAGCACGCGCAGCTTCTCGTCCATGTACCGGCACCGCCCGAAGTCCGTCTTCATGAAGTGCACGACGCAGAGTTTGGTCGAGGTCGTGATGTCCATGAGCTGCTTCTCGTCTTTGATCTCGGTGTAGGTGCCGTGCTGGGTGGTGCGCATGGCTTTGGCGCGCGTCATCTCGGCGTGCAGCTGCTCGAGGCGTTTTTCGCGCAGCGCGGAGAAGGGGCCGGCGGTGTCGTCGTCGTCTTCGAGTTGGGCGATGAGGGCGTCTTCGTCGTCGCTGTCGGTGGCGTTGCGGGCGTGGTTGTCGAGCACGTGGGCGACGGTGGGGTCGAGGGGGGGTGCCATGGTTATAGTTCGTTTGCTGGGGGGCGGTGGGTGGTGGTGGGTTGATGTTTATGGTCGAGCGACCTTGGATTGTTGTATTTGCACGTGGAATATTGGAAAGACGCGTCGTTGGCCGTTATGCACTACCTGCAGTAGCGTTGCCGATCAGATGTGGGAGGCTGAGACATTGAGCATGGACTCGTGGATTTGGCGATTTGGCCAAGAGCCAAGAGGTGAAAACGGATTCTATTATATTATTGAGAGAGGTACCATACCTCAAGGCAAATGTAAACGGATTCGATATGGCGAGAGAGTGCCGTTGTGAGCCGTGCTGCATCGACGCGTTTGCCGCCACCACTGTACGGTTACGAGTCTCACTGCAGGGAAGCGGACTGGATGAGAGAAGTCGTGGGCAGCTCTCCGCGAAGTTGCCTCTAGGCTCTCTCCTAGGCAAGACTAGGTCTGAAGACTGTTTCGAAGCATCGATATATAAGGTATCGCTGGGTAGTTCAAGGCTCGGCAGCATCGTAGGCCCGGTAGGGTGACAGCTCGGAAGAACGGTACCTGCAGTTCAACGATCGTATCATCGTATACACGTAAATAACTCGAAGCATGGCCATCAATTCTGTCCCCTAGGTTTGTCTCCGTTACCTCCGCCGGGCGTCCTGTACAGCTTTCAAGTTTCAACGTCCCCCTTTCAGTTCCAAAAAGTCTTGCATATCACAGCCCATCCTAACCCTCTGCGCATTGCGCATATACCACACCACCCGCCAAAACGACCACCTTCCTCGGCGTCACCCCCTCCCTCCGCCCCGCCCAACCCTGGAGACTGGCCTCGAGCCCCCTTACCTCGCGCCCACCACCCCCGCCCGCCAACGCCAACACCTCACCCAAACCGCCCGCCTCCCTCGCCATGGCCGAAAGGGAGAAAAGAGACCGCGAGGAAGTGTCGATACAGCTCGGCGACCGCCAACCCAACGGCCACTTCGACGCCGCGCCCAAACCCCAGCCCGCCATGCTCTCCCCGGCCACGAGCGCGACGAGCAGCCCGGTCGTCTCCATCATGTGTTACTGCGGCAGCAGTATCCTCATGACGGTGACGAACAAATACGTGCTGAGCGGGACGAACTTTAATTTGAATTTCTTTTTGCTATGCGTGCAGGTGAGTAAGAAGGGATAGCACTGCATAAGACGGCTTGCACATGCTGACATGCGCTAATGGGAATGCAGAGCGTCGTCTGCATCCTCGCCATCCAAACGGGCAAGACCAGCGGCATCATCACCTACCGCGACTTCCACACGGACGAGGCGCGCAAATGGTTCCCCATCTCCCTGCTCCTCGTCGCCATGATCTACACCAGCACCAAAGCCCTCCAATTCCTCTCCATCCCCGTCTACACCATCTTCAAGAACCTGACCACCATCCTGATCGCCTACGGCGAGGTGCTGTGGTTCGGCGGCACCGTCACCCCCATGGCGCTGCTGGCCTTCGCGCTCATGGTGCTGAGCTCGGTCATTGCCGCGTGGGCCGATATCCAGCACGCGCTGCTGAGTTCGGGCGGGGCGGGCGAGGCGTTGACGGGCGAGGCGGCGGCGCGGATTAGCACGTTGAATGCCGGCTATCTGTGGATGGGGATGAACTGCTTCTGCTCGGCCGCGTATCTCTTGGGCATGCGGAAGCGGATCAAGTTGACGAATTTCAAGGACTTTGACAGTGAGTCCGCCCCCCGCCACCTCATCGCCCACACGCACAACGCACCCCTCTCCATCGCGCGCCTCATGCTAACCCGGAATGTGATCGCTAGCAATGTACTACAACAACCTCCTCTCCATCCCCGTCCTCCTCCTCTGCTCCCTCTTCCTCGAGAACTGGTCCTCGGCCAACCTCGCCCTCAACTTCCCCGAGGAGACGCGCAACTGGATGATCGCCACCATGGTCCTCTCGGGCCTGAGCTCCGTCTTCATCTCCTACTCGTCGGCCTGGTGCGTGCGCGTCACCAGCTCCACCACCTACTCCATGGTCGGCGCCCTGAACAAACTGCCCGTCGCCGTCAGCGGCCTGGTCTTCTTCGACGCGCCCGTCACGGTGGCGAGCGTGAGTGCCATTTTCGTGGGGTTCGTGAGTGGGATTGTGTATACGGTGGCCAAGATGTGGCAGGGCAAGGGCGGCGGAGCTGCCGGTGCGGGGGGGAAGGGGGCGAGTGGGGCGGGTGGGAGTGGGAGTGTGCTGCCGACGACGAGCGCGAGTGTGCAGAGTATGCGGGACTCGCTCAAGTCGTAGTCGGGCACGCTGTTTTTCCGGCTCTGGCTCTTTGCTGTGGGAAGGGCGGTGCCCTGCTTGTGTGCAATGCGGCTCGTGCGGTTCTGGCGGCGCGACCAGCCTGTCCGAGCCGGAAGGAGGTGGCGCTGCTCGGATGTAGCAGACCTGCGTGCGCGAGCAGCTCGATGCGCCGATCCGGCAGAAGGAGTTGCTGTGTTTCTCGGGAATCTGGGAGGCGGCGCGCGGGAAACTGGGTTCCGCCTCCGCTCTCTCGAGAGATGGGTGGTGGTGGGTGTTTGCTGGAAGGCATCTCTCGCGCACGCGTAGGTCTCCCCCGGAGGCTGGCACGGACGTTTTTCCCTGGGACGTTTTCGCCTTCATTCCCCCTGGGGAAATTGAATATGTGCAAAAGGCGTTTCCACGGTGGGG
>JAVFHQ010000081.1:0-84036 GCA_035135055.1 Oleoguttula mirabilis | reverse complement strand
TCTGCGCCCTCACACGGGGTCGTAAGCTGCCCATCCCCCCCAGCCCAAATCGCGCCTTGATGGAATCGTAACCAGCCGCAGCCATTGTCGACAGCCCATAATCCTTCTCGCCGCGGTAGAATGCTCGTTGCTTTTACTGACGATGGGCTTGTAAATCCACTCCAACTTTGGCCAACGCCCTTCATGCCCAGAGCGGACGTGCAACCGCCCTGCTGCTGCTGGCTTCCCCACCCAACCCAGAACAAAAGCAGAGGAAGAACGACGAAAGGGCCTCCTACTCCATCTTCGCCCTCTTATTGCCCCCCTGGCCCTGCCCCTGCGGCGACATGGACCCAGCAGCATACCCGCCTCCCGTGCCACCACCCCCATACCCTCCTTGCTGAAACCCTGCCCCTCCAGCCCCTGCACCACCGCCGGCCCAGCCACCCCGCCCACCCATCATCCCCGAATTCCCATTCCCATTCCCCCCGCCTCGAACCCCACCCATCATGCCGCCCATATTCATCCCCATGCCGCCCATCCCACCCATCCCGCCAAAACCGCCCCGGCCCATCATGCCCATGTTATTCATCATGCCGCCGCCGCCGCCGCCACGGCCCATATTGCCATACCCCATGTTCATGCCGCCGAAACCCGCCGCGCCGGCCATCATCGGGTTGTTGAAGCCGGCGGCGTAGCCGCCCATGGCACCGTTCCCGGCCATTCCACCGTTCGCGGCAGCCATGCCGCCGTTCCCGCCCATGCCGCCGTTCATGCCCCAGCCTGCTTGCGGCGTCGGTCGGGTCTGCATCATGTTGTTATTGCCGTTGTTGGTGTTGTTATAACCCGCCCCGCCGCCGCCGCGGTTGTTATTGTAATTGCCTCTCCCCCCAAACCCACCGCCACCGCCATTCCCGCCGCGATTCCCAAAACTATTATACGCCCCACCCCTCCCCCCACCACTCACCCCGCCGAAATCCCTCTTCCCGCCCCCGCTGCCCCCCGCCGCCGTCGCAGTCTTGAACGGATTCCCCACCCCCGTAAAAGCAACCGTGAACGGCGCCCGCCTCACCCCACTACTCTCCTCCTTCACCCGACTCGCCGCCTCCACCGCCCGCTTGACCGCCGTCGCAGCCTGCAGCGACGCGAACTCGAGGTACACCTCGCCTTTGCTCTTGCCGTTGATCTTGTGCTCGCCGAAGGCGATGTCGTGGAGTTCCTCTTCGGCGCCGGCGCGGGCGCAGAGGCCGCGCACGTCCTCTTCCGTGGTCCACCAGTGCAGGTCGGCGAGCTTGAGGGCGGGCTGGGCGTTTGGGTCGATGGGCCGGGTGTCGGCGGGGGCTTGGGCGACGTAGTTGGCGTCTTCTTCGGCGGTGTAGTGGTCTTGTGCGGAGGGGTCGGTTTCGGTGTCGGGGGCTTTGCGCTTGGTGCCTTGCGGGGCGGGGGTTGTGGATGCGCCGGGGTCTTGCTTGAGGGTGTGCTGGGTGCCGTTGCCGTTGCCATTTGCTTGTGGCTCGGGCTTCACGGCGTCGTTGGTGCCGTCATAGCCCTGGGCAGGCTCTTGCTGCAGCTCGTCCTTGATCGGCTCATCTTTGATGGGCTCCTGCTCCGGCTGGTCGTCGCCGTAGATATCAATCTCGAAGGTGTCGTCGTCGGCGGACATGTTAGCCATTCTCTCGAGCGCGTTTCCTCACGCGTCGACTGTCAATGTGGGCTGAGAGGTCAGTGAGGGTGGGATCGCCGTCGCTGTTCTTGCTTCGCTAGTATACAGGCTTCCGTGCAGTCGGCGTCTCTTTGGCTCTGAACAGCAGACATTAGAACATATCATACAATGCATCTTTCCCCTGCCACCGTCCCCGCCCACCCATTCGCGCGCGTGATACACACATGGCCATACGTACAGATTGTCTCAAGCAAAGCAGCAATACAAGGGAGCTCGGCGGCTCGAGTACAGAATGAGGGGCAAGAAAGAGTAGGATGCCCGTTTCGCTGTCTTCGCGCCCCCAACAATATGCCCGTGTCTCCGCTCTTTCCACTCCTGGTGTTCTTCTGGGCACCGTCGCTTGGGCCCCACACGGTCGCAGCAGCGGTAGTTGGAGAGCAGCTGTCAAGGCTGAGAGATCGGTCACGTATACGGTCCTCGGTTGGCTGAAGATGGGTTGCTGGACTCGCGGTTGCAATGACTTCGCCTGGTCTCGATGTGTGCTTGGACGTGATTGGGATGTGATGAACCGCAGCTGAGCCGTGTTCGTGATGGGGACGAGGTCGGCCTCGAGGTCAGGCTTCGGCTCCGCCGCGCCCACCTCCGCATCTCGTTACTAAGCATGCATAGTCATACGCCCGTGGGGATTCGCCGCGGGAGAGAGGTATAGGGCATAGGGCATAGGGTATAGGCAATACCGATCACTTCATTCAACCCCACGACCCAGCACGAACAACCTGCGTGCATGTCGTTCTGGGACAGGTACCTCGCGCCCGGGGACCTGCGCCAGCAGCTCCAAGCCAACCTACCCCCTCCGGCCCCACCGGCATCAACTCAAGATGAAACGACGGACCAGCCAACAGCGAAGCCGGAGCCCGCCCCCCGCATCGACGCCGCCCACCGCCGCCGCCGCAAGGACGCCCTCCTCTACGGCGGCCTAGCCTTCACCTTCCTCTCCCTCTTCATCACCCGCCGCTCCCTCGTCCGCAAGCAAGCGCAGACCCACGCGCTCCGCCTCAAAACCTTCGAACCCTCCACCACCCCGCCGCCCAAAGTCGACGGCGGCCTCGAAGCCGCCGAGGCGCTGGGGCTGGCCACGCTGAATGTCTTCGCCATCGCGATGGCGACGGCGGGCGGGCTGATGACGTTCTTTGACGTGGCGGATCTGGAGGACATGCGGGATCAGGTGCGCAAGGGCGTGGGCTTCGACGTGTACGGCGGGGAGTCCGAGGCGGACCGGGAGTTGGAGGCGTGGGTGGCGGATGTGCTGAGTCGGAAGGATGGGGAGGGGGATTTGAAGGAGGGGATTGCTATGAAGTTGCAGGAGCTGGCCGAGATGGATCGGAAGACGGCGGAGGGGAGGGAGGGGAAGGGCAAGAGTCAGAGCGGGAACCAGAACCGTGATGGTGTGCGATGATGCGTCGAAATCCGACTGCACGGTGTGCTATACTATCGCGCACGTTCTACTCGCTGTCTCTCTCTCTCTCTCTCTCTCTCTCTGGCCCCGTCACCCCAACCCCGCAGCCCCAACGTCCTCCTCATGTGTCCCACCCACCACCACAGGCACACCCACCCCCCCATCCCGATTACTCCTCCACACCCCCCCATCCTCAAACCACTCCTCCTTCCAAATCTCCACCCGCGCCTTGACCCCCTCCAAACACTCCTCGCCCGCCGCCCACCCGGCCTTCCGATGCGGCGCCGAGACGGCAATCACAATACTCTCCTCGCCGATATCCACCCGGCCCAGTCGGTGCGTGATGGAGATCCCCACGAGACCGTGCTTCTGCTGGACTTCGCGCGCGATGGCGAGGAGCGAACGCAGGGCCAAGGGCACGTAGGTGGTGTAGGCGAGGTGGGTGACGGTTTTGGATTGGAAGGTGTCGCGCGTGCAACCTACAGTATTGCGGGTTTGTTACTTAGCCTGCACGTTCTCGTTGTCAGTTTGTGGGCAGTGGGTGGTGGAGCCGAGGGGGGGTAACTGTGATGGGATGGGATGGGGGATCCGCCTACCTGCAAATAGAACTATGGCGCCCGCCTTGGGGCTCTTGACGCGCGCCATTGCCTTTGCAGCGTCCAGCTCGTCGTAGGTCAGGGAGACGTAGAGGCTGTCTTCCGACAGCGACTGCTCGCCTGCGAAGGCGTGGGGCGCTTGTTTGGGGTCCGCCATTTGGTACTGTGTCTTCACTGTGCATCTGCAGGGCGAATCTCGATGGTTCGAGGGCTGGCGGGGTCTTTCTGATGACGGCGGCGGCAGCGGCAGCGGCAGCGGCAGCGGACGCTCCGGGAGGGACATGAGCTAGCCGATCCGTCTTCCCTCAGTCCATCAAGACCACAGGCTACAGCACAGCACACTAGGTACATGTACCCGCCATCTCCTCCTACATCATGTACACGTGAGTGCCACCGCCGCTGGTTGTTCGATTCGCACTTCAAAGGCAGAGACTGCAGGTCGTTCCCATGTGGCCACGGGAGTCCCCCGTCCAGACGGTACAAGCTGTACTCACTCGCGAACATGCGCCACGGTGTCGCTACCACTACGAGTCCGCGCGTGCTTCGTTGGCATACTTGTCGCGCTCTGTGCTGAAGAGCCCATACCGTCACCAGCTTGCACAAAGTGCCTTGCGGCGCTCCATCATACCGTCTTTGGTGAAGACTGTTTTGCTGGCCCCGAGGCAATACCATCTGGGCTACGCTTTGGTTCGTTGACAGACAGTGGAGCAAGCGAGTAGGGGCGTATTCAGTGCCATCATGGGCCAGAGCACGCGATGCTGTGACGGTTCGCTACAGTCTTATCGTCTACCGATACGAGTACACCGCGAGGGTTAGTCGCGCACCCCTTGGCATAGTGCCCGGTACAGATGCCCTGAACAAACCCATCCGCCCTCTTCAACCCATCCACCCTAGCAGATCGGAGCGCCAACAGGGTCCGCACCGCCATAAACCTCCTGCAGCGTCTGATTGAACCTCGCGCCGCTCTCCGTGCACACCCCGCGAGCGGAGTTGCTAGTGCAGGTGTAGCTAGTCGATTTCCTCCCGCCGCTCGGCACCGAAACCGTGGCGTTGTTGTGGTCGCCCAGCTCGTTGACGTACGCCTGCCAGATATCGAGGGCGAAGCCGGCGGCGGCGCTGGTGTACGTCCCGGCATTGACTTTGGTGTAGTACTGCCCGGAGCCGCCAGTGCATTCGGCCCAGCAGGTGGGGACGGCGGTGGAGGCCCTGCGCGGAGAGACCAGATTATGTTAGCGGCCGTCCTCTCAGCGGGCTGCGGCATATTGCGTATTAGGTGTACGGCGGAGGCTAGCGGTCTTCCTTACCAGGAGAGGCTGCAGGTCGCGGCCGAGCTGCCGCCTTGCTCGCTCGCGGCGTTGGGGTTGCTGACGGTGAAGGCGACGGTGTGGGTGGCTGGGTCGAACTTGTCCGTGGCGGTGAGGGATTCGACCGAGAAGTATAGAGCGTTGGCTGCTACGGCGAGGGACGCCATGGCGCCCAGGAGTGAGAAGACGTGCATGCTTGCTAGAATCTCTTTGACAGAAAGTGGATAGATGGATACGAAAGAGGAGTGCTTATTTGATGTGGCAGGAAGGATGGCTAGGCATATCGAGCGAGCAAGATACAAGAGAGGAATCGCAACGACGTTTCTGAGCTTTGCGAAGCTACATCGTTTTACCAAGGCCCCAAAGTAGTCATCTCAGGCGTCCTGTCAGCAGTTGTGAACAAGTACGGATTTGGAGCAGGGAAGAATACGAGAGGTGCTGTTTCACAAGAAGCAATTGGCTGGGACTTCTTACCAATGGGGTCTGCGTCGTCGGTCAAAGGACGCACACAAAGCGTGGGCCATTACTCGTTCTTGATGCAGGTGCTGGAGAGGGATGAAGTCGTATTCTGTCACCCCGTACCCACTTGGCAGCGATGCAGCGATGGAGCGATGGTGGAGTGGTGAACTTGTGAAGTTGGACAGTGGACTGTACCCCGTGGAGGTGGAGCACTCTGAAAAGTCGTGTTGAGGAGATGATCGCCAGGGGAAAGCGGGTGGCGCTGGGTACCTCGGCCGAGGTTCCATATGCACTGTATACAGCGGCTCGTCCGGCATCAGGCTCCGTCAGCGGTGAGCCCTGCAGGCTGCAGGCTGCCAGGTAAAATCCAAATCGGCTTTCAAGTTTCAAGCTTCACTGGGGCAGCCGAATGGTACCAACCAGATAGTTCCAGTCGGATTCGAAATTGAAGGTGGCGGACGTATTGGAAAACCGCAAGTTGCCCCGGCTAAAGCGCCAGCTCTGCCTCCTTCGGCCCTGCTAGGCTTTCCTACACAACGACACGCATCACACAGACACACCCCACCTCTTCCACGGCTTTGCCTAGCTGTAGCACTCCTCCAGCCAATTCTGCATGTCCCTTTGACAGCAGGAGCGGCCGTGGCGACAGGAAGGATGGTGGGCAGCACCTCGAAGTGGGACGGGGCTGGCTGTGTAAGTATCACGGCCGTCTTCGAAATCGCTGATATTGCTGGCGTCGAAGCCGGTGTCTGAGCAATTGGGACCTTTGGCTTGGCTTCGATGGCTGCCATTTTGTCCGAAGGTGAGAAGAATTGGCTGAGCAGGATGCGTGGGTGGCGATGGAACTCGATGCCATCGACCATTCCCACGATGGCGTTGTCCTGCATGATATTGACGTCGCCAAGTAAGCCCCAGGATCCTCGACCGTCGGGACCATTTTTACGTACCGACTGGTACTTGGCTCCGAGGAGCAAAGGCTTTGGGAACCGCATCGACTTCCATCCAGAAGTGACGCAGTAGTTGTTACGTGCGTCCATGGCGTCGAAGCAATTCGTGATGAAGCCGGCCAGATGGGCGACACTGTCGATGAAATACGGTGGCACGGTCCAGACGCCGCTCTCTTTGGTGGTCAGCTGCACAAGAAGACGAAGGTTGCCCAACTAATGACGACGCCAGCAAGATGCAGAGCAGTAGAATGACAAGCTCCTCCTGGGCGACAGCGGGGGCGACATTGTGAACGACATATGGACCAAACACCGGACGTTATGCTGCATCGCGGGCCTCCAGATTCTCGAAGCCACCCGGACCGTGGACACCCCATTGGAAAGCTATGCGGGCGGCATCTGTCTTAATCAGAGGCAAGTCTGCCAACGTTGATACTGACGAGACAGCGGCCGCTGCTAATAGACCGATGCCCTGACCGGTCAACCATGCGTTCGAGAGATCGTTGAGCATTTCAGGATGGTTCTCAACACATCTGGGCAGTCAACGTCAGCAAACCACACGCCATGGTCAGACCGGTCCTAGGTACCCACCCGATAGATGTCGCCATCTGGGCAACGACGAGCAAGATTTCGTTTCATCGCGCCGGAGAGCATACGCTCGCGGAGCTCTGTATAAGTGGCCCAACGATAGAGGGTCTCAAATGGCAGAATCAGCTGTCTCAATTCCGTCGGTAGCCGCTGGACTTCATCGTTAACAGCGCCTATCCCTCCACTGACGAGTAACGCTAGGTTTGGGTAAGATCTGCTCTTGCTATGGCTGTGCAAGTGGCGGAAGAGATACTGCAGGTCTTCCTTTGAATCTGTTGCTGAAGCGGTAGATGGGCAAGCGGATGGGAATGATTGCAAGGTGGCTTAGAGCATGAGCATACTCCAACTTATGAATTCTTCTCTTGTCACTCGCTACTTATGACAGCCGCCGTGTGACTCTAATCTCGTCAGGGCTAACAATAAAAGGACCCAACCGATGTCTTGTATGCGCTTCCGAAGGCCGGAAAAGGGCAGTAGTCATCTCGATAAAGAACTCCACGTGCTGTGAACAAGGCTCAGGGTCACGTGACCGTCTGGGACCGAGAAGTGCACTCTCGGGCCTTTGATCGGCCCGAAACAGATAAGGTACTACCTATCGGGTATCTCCTACGTAGGTACTCTATCCACGCCAGGATTTCGGTTCCTCATGACAACATATATAGTAGACGCTCCTGTTCATGCGCTCGCTTGGTATCAGAGGCGCGTTTCGCCACTGAGGCTAGTGCAAAGTCCATTGCCCACAACGTACATCAGGAGAGTGTGTCTCGTTCAGCTTGCTAGAAGCGTGGCCTTCGTCGTCAGCGCCCCTCGCCGCTGCCCTACGGTTTCCATGGGAAGATGTCAGGGCTAAAGGTCCTCGTCGTCGGCGCATCCATTGCCGGTCCGGCGACAGCGTACTGGCTTGCCAAAGCTGGCGCCAAGGTCACGGTTATCGAGCGCTTTGCAACACTCCGTACCGGTGGGCAGGCGGTTGACATTCGTACCGCTGGCGTCTCTGTTATGCGCAAGATGTCTGGTATGGAGGTACAAGTGAGAGCCAAATCCACGCAAGAAGAAGGGGTCTGTTTCGTCCGGGAAGACGGAAGACCTTATGGGATCATTCGAGCTACCGGAAACCCTGACCAGCAGTCACTGATATCGGAGTACGAAATACACCGCGGCGACCTCGCAAACATCCTCCATGGCCTTACTAAGGACAACAAGAACATCGACTACATCTTCGGCGAGCAAGTCGCCTCGATGCAGCGAAACGACGACGGTCCTATTGAAGTCGACTTTGCCAACGGATCAGCACCTTCAACGTACGATCTCGTCGTCGCCTGCGATGGCGCAACGTCAAGAACTCGCGCTATAGGCTTTGGGTGCGGCGTCCGGGATCATGTCGTGCCAACCAACACCTGGGCGGCGTACTTCACGATAAAACAGGATCTCCTACAAGGGAGCAAATTGGGACAGGGATATAACGCCGTCGGTGGTCGATTCCTAAGTCTTGGATCGGAGTCCGGCTCCAGTACGGTAATGCTTATGAGCGTTCAGCCACGAGGCAAAGGCGACTCCACGCTGCCATTCCGTCAGGCATCGTCACATGGGGATCTCCTGCTCAGGGAATATGTAGCTAAGCACTTCCGCGGCGCTGGATGGAAGAGTGATGTGATATTACGGGGAATGATGCACTCAGAGGACTTCTACGCCAGCGAGATTGTCCAAGTCAAGATACCCAGCTTTTACAATGAACGTCTGGTCTTGGTCGGTGATGCAGGCTACGCAGCAGGTGCTACCGGCGGTGGTACCAGTCTCGCCCTCACTGGTGCCTATATGCTGGCTGGCGAGCTTAGCAAGCATCCTGGCGATCTTGCGGCTGGTCTGAAGGGCTACGAGCAGCAAATGAGACCGATTGTGAAGGAGATGCAGAAGATTCCACCCTTTGTCTCCACTATCCTTGCGCCACAGACGGCTTGGGGAATACAGTTGCGCAACTACATTTTTGCTTTGGTTGCTTGGTCGGGAATCGCAGAATTCCTTCCAAAGTACCTTGGGAGCGCCTTTGCCAGGACCGATGACTTTCCACTTCCGGACTATGACTGGAAAAAAACGGACCAGGTCGACTGAGTTCACTGGAAAACCAAAGCAAGGCAGGAAAGCTGGGAACCCGCTGAGCTTCCAACAAGCAAGCGGGGATTTCAAGGACTCACCAGCGCCTATCTCAACCGCTGATTGACAAGGAGACCGAGAGTGGAGAGGGAGCAATCTACGAAGTGGCGTCTTGGCCACGTCTCCTATTGCGTATGGCTCGAGAGTCCGAAACGTTGACGGACGTGCTGGTCATCGTCGGCGCTGAGGCAGGCGTGCTGACTGTGTGGGCAACATGCTGGCAGTGGCAAATCCGACTTCAGTCGCAGGGCTGTTCTAAACGCACCTCATCCGGTCGTGTACCGTAAAGTCACTCTCAAGAACTTACGCTATAATTGTGTATCAGGAGGCTAGAGATGTCTGCGAAGAGAGCTCTTAGACGTTCATGCATGCCGCCCTGTGCTCGTACTACGTTTCAGAATGAGATCGGTGTCATGGCTCCCTCGTCGTTGGGGTGCCGTTGAAGAGAACATCATATCGGCACCTCCACCTCTCCGACCAATGACACCAGTCAAGGTCTTAAAAGAAGTGAACGGGAGAATTCGGCTACTACGGCACTGTCTCCGAGTGTCTCATCGGAGCTGCCGAGTTGGAGGGTGATCTGGCTAAGGGCCGCCTCGCTGACTCCACCTCTCGGCAGCACACCCACTCTTCGAGCAGATGTATGGAGTCCGAGACAAGCATCCGCCCTTGGTCGTGGTCGAACGGTCATTCCGATACATCATACAACGCCCCGCAAGCGCGAGATACTCCTCTCGGCAAATCACCTGGGTCGCGAAGGCTGGCTTCGTGGCCCAGGTTCTTGTCTGTTGCATCGTCGTCATTTTACATCGCTATCGAAGCGCCGCCTTACGCAGCAGGCGCATGCGCTGCTGCGTTCGCCACAGGAACATCTAGTCGATAATTCGGGAATCCGTGTCGCAACCCAGCGGGCCAAGCTACAAGTGGCTGTCATGCGCAGCAATGTTCCTCGCACATCAGGGCTGTGGCCCAAATCAGGGCCTCTGATGCTGCATAAGACCCAATCCTGATGCTCGCTCTCTAGGTCATATCTTGCTGAAAATGTTGTGGAGACGGACGTTTGACAAAGGGAGAATGGGTTCAGTGTGCGGACTCGACCATGTGATGGCAATACGAGAATCGCGTACGCTTCGACGGCTTACCAAGCCGCGGAACGTCTACATAATACACTGCTACTCCAATCTCTCACACTGCTTTCTGCTCTCAGCCGTTCCTCCCCTTTCACTTCCGCGTAATGTGTCCCTTGATTACAGCATTTCCCAGCAATTCCACCCCTGTAAAATCATAATGCTTATCAAACAATGGCCGACTGGCTTGTGATGGTTGGGAACTTGTAGCTGTTGCTCAAGAGCACCTCTTGAGGAGCGTAGAACCGAACTCCAGGAGAGTCAGAACAGTACTTTCGGACGAGATGTCAGGACGTCAACTTACGGTTCAAGGTTGCGTTGTCCCCGCCTGCTGAACTAGGGAGCCAGCGATACCGTGTTTTGTCAGCAAGGCCGTTCGGTCGACAGCCAGTCACAGATGACTCACATGCTTGTCCAATTGCTCGGAGGCGCAACATCAGCAGGCTGTATCAGGATCTGGAAGACCGTATCGTTGTTGCTATTGCTGCCGTACACAGATCTGCCACTTGCAGCTGTGGTATTGTCTCGGCTTCCAATACTATACCGATCAAATGGATTTGGAATAAGCTGCCCGTTGAGGTCGTACGCAGTCACAGACCAATATGCATTGACAGGTGGTTTACCGCCGACGAAGGTAAGAATGATAGATTTGTTGACCCCAACTGGGAGGGCTCCGGTACCGAGAGAGGAGGCATCAGCCCCAACGATAACCAGCAGAAGGGGTAGGGTATAGAGTCTCGTCGGGAGTCATCTGAAGGTAGCCGGCGTAAGAGAATGTCGATCGTTCCACGTAGCCGTTATGGAAGTCGCCTTGAACAGCGGGGTCTTGCTGGGTCCAGCAATTGCTGTCCAAATACGAGCTGGCATCTGTTTGAGGAGCTTCGCGGAGACTGTACTCCGCTGCCGTGATATTGACACCCGCGGATACCGTGTAGTTTCCGTCACCCATACCAGCCATTGCCATGATTCTTCCTACGTTGGCTTGGTCCGCAACAACCTCTGTGGGGTTGTATGGCACCAAACGAGCGATCGTCTCAAGCCTTTGTGTTGTCTCTTCAACCATTTCGGTTGCAGCGGTTGCCGAAGTGTTCAGCAATGTGTAGGTGAGGACAGGAGCTTGGAGTTCTTTGGTGCTCTTCCGGCCAACAGTGTGAAGAAGGCTTTAGTTCTGCAATGCGAGTATGGGCGCATGGTCTCCGCCATCCGCTGGAATTACGGAGCGCTGCAGTATCGAGCCGTATCTGCCGGGAAAGTTCACGTAGCCTTCATAGCCGCACGTGTCATCGCGGCATGGTAGCCGGTGCTTCGGCTGCTAATGTCCAAGACACTCTGCAGTAGATATTTGGCGGCGTACGCTGCCTGGACGCTGCCGATGTTGGCGAAGTTGTCGCCGAAGCTAATCGCGAGTCAGCCCATGGGATCGTCACTGACATAATGCCGGAGAAGGCACCTGGGAGTCGTTACATACAGATCATAAAAGGAGACAACGTAATGCTGCTCATGAGGCACCGAAGGCACAGTCAGCTCCACGTTGTCGTGCGATAGATCGACGACAACCCTGGAGCAGAGGGCATCTGCATCAGGGTAGACGGTCAAGCTGGTTGTGTTGGCAGTGGCAGGCTGAGTTTGATGGAGGAAGCGATTCACTCCCATAGCAGAAAGAATTGGAGCAACGTAAGCTATGTAAACACTGATCGGATAACCATACTGCTGTCTCGTCAGGGGATTCATCGCACGCACTTCGACTGACATTATAGCTACCGTCAATATGAATTGGGTCGACTCAGTTTCGACTTCCGCAACGGTGCCAAAGAAGTCGGCACTGGAGAGCCCGAACAAGGCCAAGCTGGCGAGAGTGATGGTGGACAACATCTTCGACGAGGCTGTTGGAGGTGGTACGGCGACGTTCGCCGTGCGTACCGTCTGGTATTATACCTCCGGTGGTGGCCGTTGTATCGTGGCATTGCGCACGCTGTGACAGTGCACATCGTCAATCAACTCGCGATGCTCCACGGTTGAACGGTCGAGATTGAGCTTCGAAGGGATCGCCCCGAAAGTCTTTCAGAAAGATGTGCATGTCACGTGTCGCCTATGCGGAGGATAGTTGGTTAGGTGGGCCGGGCGCGGAGCCCGACCTCAGCTGCAAAGCCCCGTTCTTGCAGTGAATCTACCGTATCTAGGTATCACCCACAGAGTGTGCCAAATGCGAGGCTGAACGGGCAAGTTGAGTACCTGCCCTCGATTGGACGCCAGATCGTTCCCGCCGCGCCTCGTATGACGCTTCGACTTTCACCACGGCCTTCACTCGTTCATACAAATGTAACACTGATCATTTTTCATGGGGAGAGTCCAAGGCAGCTGGAGCAGCCTCTGCGCACGCGATGTCTGATCTTGAGAAGCCGGCTGGTGTGCAGCTATCTGGCGTATGCGCTGTGCCACTGCCCGACAACGTCGCACCCCAAGCGTCTTCAACGTACGAAGCGAGCTCGACCAAGAAGGATGAGGCGATCATCGGAGGGAAGGAGAAGGAGAATAAGAAGGAGAACGAAGGGAGCATGCGTGACTTCTTTGTAAGCGATCAATGGGAGTAGATGTGTGGCATTGGAATGGATGCTCTAATGCTCTGATAGCGAATCTTCCACTACGCGGACCGCCTCGACTGCTTGTTATACACGATCGCACTCAGCGGTGCTATTGCGGTTGGCGCTGCCCTACCTCTAATGACGTTGGTCTTTGGCTCATCGACAAGTTCCTTCAACCATTACGCCTCCAGCCAGGGCAATGCGCAACAGTTCACTCACACCATCAATCATCTGGTCCTCTACTTCGTGTATTTGTTCGTTGCACGCTTCGTTATCGGCTACGTGGCAACACTCTGCGTCTGCGTGGCTGCTGCTAGAACAACGCGCTCCTTGAGGAAGGCCTTCCTGGAGAGCCTTTTGAGGCAAGAGGTGTCGCATTTCGACAAGCAGGGCAGTGGGTCTGCTGCGACCCAGGTTACCACCAGTAAGAGCCTCTCCACACGACCAAATCAGTTGCTGATAAGAATTTCTAGATGGCGTCCGCGTGAATCAAGGCATTGCCGAGAAACTATACACCCTCGTCCAGGGTATTTCGCTCTTCTTCTCGGCCTATGTCGTCGCACTTGCTGTCCAGTGGAAGCTTGCTCTCATTACCATGAGCATAATACCAGCAATTGTACTGGCAATAGGAGGGATCATTGCTCTTGATGCACCCATAGAAGCTCGAATCGTGAGCTACACAGCATTGTTTGCAAGGAAACGCGTGCCTGACATTCTGCGCAACTCAGACGCGCATTTATTCTCGTGCAGCGACCCTTGCCCAGGACGCAATCAGCTCCATCAAGACCATACACGCATTTGGAGCGCAGCAGACGATTGTGAACAGGTACGACGAATACCTACAAGAAGCGCACACGGAAGGCAACAAGAAGTCCCTCCTCTATGGCGTCCTGTTCTCCACCCAGACATTCCTGGTCATGTCAGGCACTGCGCTCGCTTTCTGGGAGGGCTTCCGGTTGTACCAAAGCGGTGAGATTGAGAACGTGGGAACAGTCTTCACCGTCGTTCTCAGCGTGACGATTGGTGCTACCTCGGTCATGCTTATTGCGCCACAGGCCCAAGCTATCACGAATGCTTCGTCTGCTGCGGCAGAGCTGTTTCTTACTATTGACAGGCCGTCCCTACTTGATCCACTCTCCCCCCATGGTGACCAACCCAAGTCGTGTGCAGGAGAGATCACAATCCGTGACTTGCACTTCGCATATCCCAGGCGACCTACGGCCGAAGTGCTCCAGGGCTTAAATTTGTCTATACCTGCAGGGAAGACTACAGCCCTTGTTGGACCCAGCGGTTGCGGCAAATCAACTCTAGTCGGCTTGCTAGAGAGATGGTATCAACCTACTTCTGGGCAGGTTCTGTTGGACGGACACGACATTGCTGACTACAATACGAAGTGGTTGCGGAGCAATATCCGACTCGTGCAGCAGGAGCCCACCCTGTTTCAAGGCACCATCCTCCAAAACGTCGCCAAAGGCTTCGTCGGCGAGCAACTGAGCTTGTCCAAAGAGCAACAGTTGGACCTAGTGCAAGAAGCATGTGTAGCCAGCAACGCACATGACTTCATCGAGGGTTTGCCGGAAGGCTACAACACTCAAGTCGGCGAGAGGGCTAGTATGTTGAGTGGCGGGCAGCGGCAACGCATCGCCATCGCGAGGAGCATCATTTCGGATCCGAAGATCCTACTACTTGACGAAGCGACCAGCGCGCTGGATCCTCGTGCAGAGAAAGCTGTTCAGGATGCTCTCAACCGAGTATCGGCCAATAAAACAACGCTGGTCATTGCGCACAAGCTCGCTACAGTCATGGCAGCTGACAGTATTGCTGTAATGGCGACTGGAAAGGTGGTTGAGCAAGGGAGTCATACTGAGCTCCTGGCGCGTGATGGCCTCTACGCGGCCATGGTGCGCGCACAAGATCTAGGCGCCGAGGCTGGAAAGCCAGATTCCCGCGAAATACCGGATAAGAGGGAGTATCTGGATGCAGCGCCAGACCGAGGCGCGGCCCTTCAACGAACACAGTCCGACGTCATGCCCAAGGGTACAGATCGCGAGGTCGAGCAACTTACTGCTGGAACCGTTGGATACTCGCTCATCAAGTGCATCTTCGTCATGCTCACGGAACACCCGGACCTGTACGTCTGGTACCTGGTGATTGCCTTGGGCGGTCTAGTGGGCGGTGGGACCTACCCAGCGCAAGCCATAATCTTCTCACATCTCATCCACGTCTTCACGCTACACGGCTCGGAAGCAAAGCAACAGGCCGACTTCTACGCCCTCATGTTCTTTGTACTGGCCATCGCCAACTTGTTCGCATACTTCAGCATTGGATGGGCCTGTAATACGATCGGGCAGACGCTCACCCATCGCGCCCGCCGAGAGATGATCGAGCGTGTGCTTTCCTTCGATCAAGATTTCTTTGACCGTCCGGAAAACTCTTCTGGGGCTGTCACGTCCAAGCTGTCGTCCGTGCCGTCGGCGCTGCAAGAACTGATGTCGCAAAACCTCGGCTTGATTCTGCAAGTCCTGGTCAACATCGTGGCCAGTAGTGTCCTGGGTGTTGCCTATGGCTGGAAGCTGGGGCTGACTCTCGTTTTTGGTGGACTTTCGTTCATCATCGCTGCTGGATACATTCGCATCCGGCTGGATCAGAAGCTCGAAGCCAAGACAGAGGAGCTGTTTGCAAGCAGCGCTGGCCTGGCCATGGAAGCTGTTACCTCGATCAGAACCGTCACTTCGCTGACCCTTGAAAGTGCGATCCTGCGCGAGTACAGTGGAACAGTGGAAGCCATTGTCGCCAAGGTGGTCAGAAGTCTCGTGCTGACACTCATTCCCTATTCACTATCGCAATCAGCGGATTTCCTTGTCATGGCGCTCGGCTTCTGGTACGGATCTCAGCTCATCGTACGCGGGGAGTACACTGTGACGCAGTTCTTCGTCATCTTCATTGCGGTGGTCTTCGGAGGTCAGGCTGCTGCGCAGTACTTTGGGTACACGACCTCGATCACCAAGGCTGGAACGAGCGCGAACTACTTTTTCTGGCTCAGAACGATAAAAGCCGACATCTGCGAGACCGATGAGAACCGAGACAGAGGCCCATCTGGAGACGGCTCCATTGGGATTGAGAACGTCGAATTTCGATACAAGCAACGGGACGCATCGAAAGTGTTAAGAGGCATCTCAATGAAGATCGAATCTGGAACACACGCTGCGATTGTTGGACCATCTGGCTGCGGCAAAAGCACGATGATATCGCTTATGGAACGGTTTTACGATCCAATATCCGGCCGCATCACCTTGAATGGCGACAGCATTGCGTTCATGTCCCCACAAAAGTACCGTCGCTACATGTCTTTGGTACAGCAGGAGCCGCCTTTGTACCTAGGCTCCGTCCGCGAGAACATCGTGATCGGCCTGGAGTACGAACCATCTGACGAAGAAGTGCAAGAAGCATGTCGGCAGGCCAACGCTCTTGAATTTGTGTCCTCGCTGCCTGAAGGACTGAACACGCCTTGTGGATCGAAGGGCCTCCAATTCTCCGGCGGCCAGCGGCAACGTATCGCAGTTGCTCGTGCGCTGATCCGGAGACCACGCCTCCTCCTGCTCGACGAAGCAACTTCCGCTCTAGATACCCAGAGCGAGCGTATCGTGCAGAAAGCGCTCGACGAAGCGGCATCGACTCGGACAACTATCGCCGTGGCTCATCGACTTAGCACCATTCGACATGCCGACGTCATTTTCGTGTTGGAAGATGGGAAGATCGCTGAAATGGGCACTCATGATGAGTTGCAGCGGCTCAAGGGCAGATACTACGCCATGTGTCTCACGCAGTCGCTAGATCAGGCATGATGATTGCATTCACGAACAGTTTTACACCTGCATGTATATTTGGGAACCGCAGTGCTGTATATAGATCCGACTTGGCTGGTCTTGTGTCGTTTTAGGCTCAAAGGTCTTCGGCGGTGCCCTATACCTTAGGACCTATCACTGAAATGGGTGCAACCCTCACACGAATTGTCCTGCGGCCGCCGCATCTGTGGGAGAGGTACGGATGCCTACAGTCAGTCGAGCGACGTGCTGTGGTAGCTTCTAACGTCCGATCTCGGTCTAAAGGTAGTCTTGGGGCATGGACCCGGACCCTGGACCTGAACTAATGTGCTTGCGGCTAATTCTCCCTCCCGGAGAAGAGAGCGCAGTCAGAGCGATAGGGGTTTGCTAGTCGGCCGCGTGAGAGGACGTCCACCTAGAAGCCGGGTCTCTACTTATCGAATGCGCAGTCTCACAATCTTTCCAACCCTCTCTTAGACACACACTCGCCTCGAAATAGCTCGTCAGGTCGTTTGGAATGATATCTTCCCAGATGGACTTTGTCTCCAACATGAACGAGACGCTGATCGGTCCAGGCGTGTTGTATTCACCGATTATCCCCATGATTGGGTATTCCCTCTCAGACCGACTCCAGTCCCCTGTGACTTTCGGGATCACGACCTTCCTGGCTGTTATTGTCAGCTTCCTGGCCTACCAAATCTACAGGCCTCCGGTCGATCCGAAGTCTCCGGCTTTTACGTCGGATACGATCCCGATATTGGGTGGTCATCCGCGTGTGGACCTATTTCGCCGTCGGCCGTTTGAACGTCTCACCCGACCCCATTCCAACTCCTGGTACCGACGAGGTAATTCCAGGCAACACCTTTGCCGCCTACAATTCCACCGGACTGAACTTCGACCCATACTTGTTCCTGCAACCAGAGAAGTTCGACCCTCACCGCTTCCCTGAGGGCCGCGAAGAGTTCAAGAAGGAGCCCTACGGCTGTAAGTACTTCAAAGAAATGTTCGGCAAGAAGGTTCGTTGACAATGCTGCTCTAGTCTTTGGCTGGGGCCTCGCCATGCATCCCTGCGCGGGCCAGCGCTGGGCCAAGCTGCACCAACGAATAATCCTGGCCAATGCCCTGGCGCTGTACAATTGGGGCAGTTGCAATGCAGCTGGGAATCCTGATCCATACGCCGCACAGGGGCAAAGGCAGGACGCTGTGCTAGACGCGGAGACGAAATTTGCATTGCCTCCGGCTTACTGCAAAATGGAGCCGAGAGACTTCTGAGTGGGCGGCGTAAATGCATACCACGCCAGATGCCAGATACGGCGCTGGTAGACTAGAGAAGGTGCTGAGTAGAGGGTTCTGTTACGCACTGATGACCCGCTCGACGTGAACATCCTGCTGTCGTCGCCTCCAGACCGGCACTGAAACAGAGTCGGCTTTGCAGAAACATGATAGGGACGACCTATGACAATACTTTCTTTGAGGCGATCGCTCTTCATTTTACCCTCCTGATGTGACGGTAGCTGGCCGAGAGTCTGCTGTCATCGAGGAGTATAGCTCCTGTCGGATCGCCTAGAAAGTCTGAGGCTGCCCACTTTACCTAATGCCAGTAGTCAGCCTTGTTGCAAACAACCTCCGAGGTAAGATGCGGAAAGTTCTCGTATTAGCTAGTACCGTATAGTACAAGGTCTCCAGCTCCAGGGTGGAACTGCCTTGCAGTATCGGTTGACGCGATAGGGCAGCAAGGCGGCCGGAAGCTCCTCGCATCCTGCATTGATAAGGCTTCGACGCCAGCTGTATCGGCTTGCATGCCTCGAAGCTCGGAGAGCTATCATGCGGGTGTTGGACCATCAACCTCAATCGCTCTCTCAGCGCCTGTCTACGCGCGGTCTTTCTCAAATAATTGTTCGGCCTCTTTGTGACCAGCTCCAACTTTTGCAAACGACACGATGGCACCAGGAGCTTTGCTTCCGGACCCAGAGCCCGAGTATGTGACCTTCCATGCAGCAAAGGGCAAGCTCTCGCGCCCAGTGCTCAAAGGCGAAGCGAAGAAGCAGACGTTCGAAACCATCCCACAAGTGGACTTTGCGAAGATGCGGTCTGATTCAATAAAGGATAGGAAGGCTGTGGCACTCGAGGTCGGCGAAGCCTTTCGAAATGTGGGCTTCTTGTATGCCACCAACCATGGTATCAGTGAGGATCTGCAGGCAAGAACGTTCAAGGTGGCAAAGGAGTTCTTCGCACTACCAACTGAGGAAAAGATGAAGATTCACCTCAATAAAAGTCCGGCGATCAAGGGCTACGAGAGGCTACTGGAGACGAGATTGGACGACACTACGCGTGGAGGTACGTTGCAGAAGAGGGCGAGCGCACAGGCAGTAGCAAGGCTGATAGCTCGCAGACAACAAGGAAGCGGTCAACATCGGAGACGACCCTTACGATCCAGATCACCGCTGCCCGGAGGATTTCGACACTTCCTACTATCCGTCCAAGTCGGACTGTACCGCAGGCTTGACTAACCAGTGGCCGGCGAATCCTGTCGAGTTCCGGGCGACTATGAACGAGTATCGAAGTGCAGTCTCAGACTTTGCTAAGCGTCTGTTGAGCATCATTGCCCTGTCTCTCGATCTACCAGAGAACTACTTCGACTATATGACTCGCTTTCCGATGGCTGGGCTGAGGCCATTGCATTATCCACCGCAAGAGGTCCCTTCGGACGTCGGCATCGGTGTGTCGAATCTTGCCACCTTGAGTTCGGGCATACACTGTTAACACGGATCCCAGGTGCTCACGCAGACTATAGCTGGTTCACGCTGGTGTGGCAGATGACCTCGACACCCGGGTTAGAGGTACTGAACCACAATGGATGCTGGGTCGCTGCGCCACCAGTACCCAACACCCTTGTCGTCAACGTGTGAGTGCCAAGGGTGTTGTATACAGAGACCCCAGTCACTGACCAGTCGCAGCGGTGACTTCCTTGAGCGAGCAACAAACGATGTGTTCGTTTCGACTGTGCACAGGGTGGTGA
The DNA here is from genome assembly GCA_035135055.1 of Oleoguttula mirabilis. Classification (NCBI taxonomy): domain Eukaryota; kingdom Fungi; phylum Ascomycota; class Dothideomycetes; order Mycosphaerellales; family Teratosphaeriaceae; genus Oleoguttula; species Oleoguttula mirabilis. Next base: position 64,344 of record JAVFHQ010000081.1, on the reverse strand, counting down.
ATCGTACAGGTGACGAAAGGTATTCGTTACCATACTTCTTCACGCCTTCGCATGATGTGATAATCGAGACTGTGCCGACTTGCTGGAGCACTGATCGGCCCAAGAAGTACGTGGATGTCAATGCGGGTGCATGGCAGCGGGAGAGGTTGTACAGAGCGAGGTATAAGCATCCAGCTTCTATCGCAGCTCGGGAGAGGGGTGAGATCTGATAGACTGAGTTAACCATAGTACTCGACCGCTCGCCTGAGAGGTCTTGTCATCGTCTCCAGCCTATCCTTCCTCTCCGCTATTCTTGCTGCCCACTACCGCCGTTTTCTCACTTGCGAAAGCTTCCGTAACGCCGCGATTCTTCTTCGTGCCCGAGGGAGCTGGTAGTGGAGGTGGGGTGTCGGCCGCATTGCCGGCGAGCCGCGCGCTCTGTCTCTTCTGCGGTGGCATCTCCGTTGAATAGACGTGTAGTCACTGCTGACTTCTCCGTTGCGAATGCGGGTGTTCTGCTCCCAACACAGCCAGCTTTACTTTTTCCCCTTTCCTGCAAATTCTGGTGGCGTCTGTGCTGAGCTTTGCGGCAGGCGCGCAGCCATACTTCCCCGCCACTCCCAACCACACCTTCTGCCTTCGACACTCCCACCCACACGCAGTATGCCGCCCACCTCGGACCTCGACGCCGTCGGCCAACTGTACGAGATGCAACTCACAGCTGCGTGGGACCTGTTTGCCACAGAGCGTTTCGTCGAGGCCAACGCGATCGCGCTTCGCTTCCTGCAATAGCCCGACGTCAGCGACTTGCACGCCGCCGGCTTCCACCTGATTCTGGCTCACTCACCTGATGAATACGTGTAAGCATCAGGCGCAACTGTCGCTGCGCGAATGGTCGTTGCTGATAGTCGTAGCGCACACGCCGAGCGCGCCGTCGAGCTCTACAAAGGACTCTACAACGGTGCTATGGCCGTCGACCCCAACGACGCCGATGCACCAACGCGGAAGCAACTGTCAAGCAAGATGACCCTCATCAAGGGTGCGGAGGGTATCCTGGAGCAAGCAAGAGCCGACGCCAAGAAGTACCCAGCGGCAGCATATGACAACGCGGCCATGAAAGCCGACATTGAAGCGATAGAGGCGATGGAGCAGGCCGCTAACGATGAGCGTGATCGCGCAGATGCTGCTGCTGCTGCTGCGGAGGCACTCGAGTCACAGGAGCAGGGCGGGGAGGATGTCGATATGGATCAGCGTGCAGACACACCGCCCGAGTCACAGCCTCAGATTCCAGAGTTGGTGTTGAGCCAGGTTGAAGATGCGGCAGGCGAAGACGACTTCCCAGAACTGCCAACTCCGCCGCTTTCCCGTCGCAATCAGTAATCATGGGCGACGACGGGCATAAGGTTGAGATCATGGGCGCCGACAATCTCAGCTAGAGCACTGATCTAGCGTGTAAGACAGCGTATATGCGATAGCCTGTTGCAAGTGCACTGTCGACTCCTTTTCGTGCCCTGTAATACCTACGAAGTCTGCTGCTCCTTTCATGGCCCAGAGGAAGGTTTGGCGCAGGTGGCCGATGAACTCTGTGGCGAGAGGATGGGTTGTTGCCCGTAATATTCCGTGCGGCTTCTCAAAAGATAGGCTGCAATCTTTTTCGGGGGAATGATAAACACTGAAAAGGGTTGACTGGGTTCGTTGTGCATTTCACAAGGCAACGATTAGGTAATCGGTCTGCTGACTGTCGGCTAACTTTTGCCGAGGCACTGAGGCAGGCCAGATCAGACATCAACGGAGCAGAGTGATGAACACAGTCAAAACTAAAAGACTCTTGTTGTTGTCCCTACCAGCATCTCCTCTCCCACTATAACAAAAAACCTACTCCACAGACCATAATGCCGGGCAAGACTCTTGTCGTCATTGGGTCAGGCCCAGGCATTGGCGTTTCCGTTGCCTGCGCTTTCTCCGTACGCGGCTTTACCCATATCGCCCTCGTATCTCGCAACAAGGACCGTTTAAAGGAGGATCAGGAGCGAGTGCTCGATGCCATTCAAGAAAGAGGCTACAGCTGCCAAGTTAGAACATGGGTCTGCGACGTTTCCGATCTCAACGCCTTGAGGTTGACGTTGAAGGAGCTCGAGAGCTTCGGCGCATTGGAGTGCGTTTTGTTCAATCCAGCCAGAGTGGCTGGCAAGCCACCTCTGGATGAGGACCTCGAGAACATTGAGCAAGATTTCCGGGTATGCATCAACCTCCCATATGTTACGGACCTGAAGCACTACTGAATTAGACTGCAGTTGACGAACCTCGGTCTCTACGCCACGGCGCAATGGGCCATACCACTACTCCGGCAGGCGTCGCCCAAAAGCTCACCCTCTCTGTTTGTGACGAGCACGACACAGCTGTACAAAGAGCCGGTCCCAGACCTCGTCTCCTTATCGATGGTCAAGTCAGCCCAGCGGGCACTAGTGCTGTCGATGCATGCCAAGTACGGAACCGAGGTGCATATTGCACTCCTCAGTGTGGGCGGCATCGTGGTCCCGGAGAAGAAGAATCTCAGCCCTGCGAATATTGCCGACAAGTGTTGGGCGCTTTACAAGCAGCCAAAAGAGAAGTGGCAGCGTGAGATGGAAATTGAAGAGTGACGTACCGTAATCCTACAATTTTGTCTCCGTATGCTAAAGGCTTTCTCGTCTTCAGTATCTAACGGGTGCGCCGCCCATGGTTGCAGACCAAATGCAGATGCTGACGGCCGCCCAGTGCTTTGACAACCCAACGCTTTTGCGAAAGTGATTCGGTCAATTGACAGAGTTGCCTACATGCGCCACTCAGTCTCCAGTCTCTTCCCAGCAACCTCAAACGGCTGTGCGATCGGCGTCGCGAAACCTGTAGGTGGTCAGTCATGCATCTGGTATCGCTTACGTGGACGGCGTGTCTCTACCCACCTGCCATTCTCGCCCACCCATCGTCTGGCGTGACGTTTTTCCACATATGCATAGTCCCGCGCTGCGTGATGGAATCACCAGCATGGAGCGTCCGGGACTCCCCACCTTCGAGGTGCAGTTCTATAACACCCTCGATCACGATTGCGACGTCCAGCGTCATTGTGCGGTGCATAAGTGAGACTGCGTTTGGCGGCATGCTGACGATGGCTGTAGCGGTGCCATCTACCGGGCATATCGGGTTCTCCGCCGGAAGGCCATGCGTGCGATCGTGGGCGTACTGGTCGATGTCCAATTCTGTTGACAAATTTGGTGGGAAGGTGTGGGCGGAGTAGATTATCTCCAGTTTGCCACCGGGGATGTCGTGCGCATAGTGCTCGGTTGGCACTTTTGTAGAAAACACCGATTCGCCCTGGTCGCCGTGGGTAGTGATATAGTGATGAGACATGGAAATGCGCGATGGTGAAACAATAATGGGTTTGGGTTGTAGGAAGGGTATACAGAAGCGTTGGCGAACTGTGAGTGATGAGTAATGCCACCACTGGTCCTGCGTACACAGGCAGACGTATGTATAGTGCCTCCGGAGTGATAATGGTTTCTTCACGTGGAGAAACGGAGGAATAGACACTCCGAGGACGTTCACCATGAATGTGCCCTATGTGGGCAACTGTGCTAATCATCAGACATTCCGATCCTACGTTGCTATTCCCTGCTATCCAGCAGTTACACGATCCTAAATCGGCTACGCGCACACATTCTTGACGTGGCAGCTGATGTTGTCGAAGGGAAAGGAAGGTGGGTTTGCTCAGCCTCAGCCTCAGCGGCTTCAGGGTCGGACAACGGGCGGAATCATCACCGAGTGCCGACTCCCAGAGTCCCTCACGGGCAATCTTTCTCCCCTCCCTTTCTCTTCTATCATCTCTGTTTTGGATTGATGGTGCCGGCCATGCTGCATAGGATTTGCACGGGTGGGTTGTCGGCGATTGCCCTCGACGCCGCGCGAATGGTCGATCCGCCAGAGTGCCAGAGATCTAGATCCGCGAGAGCTAATGTTTAACATGCCAGTAAAATTGGCCTGTCGTGTTCATTATGCCAGCAATCCTACGATGCTAGCTTATCGACGTCTCCTGCAGTACCTTATTCTACGTAAAGCAAGCGAGCCGAGGAGGAACGACGAGGGCAGGAAGTACCGAGGCGTAGTAGCTAGGACTTGTCCCTATATACTACTGCAACGTTGCCGTCTCTCTCGAAGAAGTATAACTTCAAAGTTTGACGTATTTGATTAATAGTATTAACTGTAGATTAGATAAAGAAGATAGATACGCTGGTATCGTAGGATTGCTAGCATAATGAACACGACAGGCCAGTTTTGCTGGCATGTTAAACATTAGCTGAGATCCGCGACAACCCAGATTGTGGGAAGGTCTCTTGCAAGGAAGGTGAGGTCAGCCGTTTCAGCATAATGGAGCAAAGCCCGACATAATCTCCATCAAGGGCACCACTGTTCCAGAATGATGAAGGCCAGATTGGGCACCAGATCTGTTCATGACGCATCTACACGGCAGTCTCTGTCCAAAAGCTGTGGTTGCTTTCCGTAGCAATCGTCTTTTCCCACTCTCGTTGAGCCAGTCAATCTTTCACATCCAGCTGTAGTCATTCGTTTTAACATCTATCACGATGTTCACATTCGCAGCTCCTGCGCTTCTCGCCCTGGCGGCGACTTGCAACGCTCTGCCAACCATTTCCACCCTTTCAAGCCGCGCTTCAACACCAGCGCAGAATCTGTGCGGCACACCCGATGACTCCATCATTGTCGATAGCACGAACTGGATCGTGTACAACATGATGTACAACTACCAGGACATCGAAGGCAGCTGCTGTACAGGTTTCACCGGTCTCGTCACAGGCGCCGACGGCGAGCAGAAGTGTGGCTGTAAGTTCTTAGGGAGAACATGTCCTCCCCGATCGCAGCTACGGGCCAAGTCAAGCTCGTGAACTTGCCTATAAGGCAAACTCGTAAAGAGGAGTACAGTCTCAGACTGCGCGAGACAGGCTTGCTCGATCTATAGCGGCTACGACATCCTTAGCAAGAACGATATGCTAATCCTAGTCTTTGAACAAGGGAATAGCACCTGGGCTATAGAGGACGTGGCCAGTACCAGCAATGTACCCAAGGGCTACTCATTCGTCGGTTTGACGCAGAACCTCGAGAACACGATCTCGGCGATTGATTCGATCCCCGCGACATACGACTGGGTGAGGTCGAATACGACCGCGTACAAAGGTATGCATCCACTGCCCTGTATTGACAGCTCTGGATGCTGATATCAGCACAGGAAATGTCTGCTTCGATTTCATGACCTCGGACACCAAGGGTGACTCCACCTCTAGCTCGGCCCAAGAGCTCATGCTTTGGCTCCGCTACGAAGGCGGCCAGGAGCCCATTGGCTATGCCGACGGCGTCGTGGCTACGATCACACTCTACGGCAAGACGTGGTCGCTCTACCAGGGTACCAACACCGATACCGGCATCACCGTCAGCAGCTTGCTCGTTGATCAGTCTGATCAATACCTTGGCTACTTTGCGGGCGACATCAAGGACTGGCTCCTTGCTATGGTAGACCAGGGCTTGTTCGGAACTGATACGTATGTCAACGTGGGCAATGCGGGCATGGAGCCTTTCTACGGGACGGTTAGCTTCGAGAACAAATTGGGCCTGCAGATTAACCTCTCTTAAAGTGTCGCAGTGGCGAGCAAAAAGATGTGGTATCACAGACGGAAGTCGCAAACGGATCGAACGAGTTGTGCAACGTAGCTGGAGTCTGGATCAGAATCAGACATGATGTGTGCCTTGTAATTACATGGTCTGGACTTCCTGCAATATCCGTAGGGCTCCGCCTGTACACTTGCACCCTCCAACTCTTGACCGGCGCTGCTAAGGTACGTAGAACGTTTCTAGCACTGTTCCCGTTATCACGTCCATGTCCCGTTGGCTGGACCGAAGTACCCTCGTGCTGGTAGTTGCTTCCATGCCAGCCCAAGTCCGTCTGCTGTGTTCGCATACACTGTATTACCCCACCTATAGGGTGACCATTAGAGCCTGTGGGTGACCATCTAGGGTCTAGAAGTGCTGTACTTACCAGTCTGGGAAGCTGTAGCCGTTGTAGCTGACCGCAAAGAAGATGATAATGCCAGACCTAGACGGGCACGGGTGTCAGCACTGTCTTAGGTCACCACTGTGGACATCGCTCGTCAGTATACGAACAATGCGGTGCCTGTGTCTAGCGCGGCGGCAAGGATGTAGTTGTACTGAAACACAAGGTTAGCACTGTGCGGTGTCTCAAGTATGGTGTTTACCCTCCGGTTCGCTTACTTTGGCCCACCATGCAAAGAACCTGCTCTTTACCCAGTGGTTGAATATTAGATTTACCAATGCCCACGAGCTGTAGTTGATGCCGGTCGCAGGAGGTACCTAGGGTGAGCGGTGTCAGTCACAGCTTGTGTCTCACCGTGAGTCTAACTTACGTTGTACGTTCCGACAAAGATCAAAGGCCCTAAGATCGATGAGTGCACGGGTCAGCAAGTGTCTCTCCCAAGCCTTCTACCCCTATCGGTATGACTTACAATTGACCTTGCGTAGCCAGTCTTTCTTGGTATACTTCCATGCAGCCCAAGTGACAAGGGGCATCAAAGCGCCTATCCAGAAGAAATGCAGGAGGCCGGAGTAGATCTTGCCCACGCTGTACAGCCTTCCCGGTCCAATTAGGCCCCATATCACACTCGAGGAGAAGACAGTTCGGCCGTTGGGGCAGGTGAAGCTGTCAGCTTGATCCGTGGAGCAGACGTTGTCGATATGGCCGAGCATCCAAAGCGTGACGCCGGTCTGAGTAAGTGCGCCGAGAATGACCGCGAATCCTTGAGCGAAGAAGACGGTGCGCGGAGCGACCTTGAAGTAGTGGCCCAGCTTCTGATCTTGCGCGAAAAATATGCCTTGGCTGACCACGTCTTCACTTAGGATCTTGAAGATCCTAGCACAGAATGTCAGAACCCGCTTGGCTGTGCACCTTGCACTTCGATATGCTTACATATTGGCTAAAGGTTTGCCTGCGAACATGTAGCCGCCAATAAACTCAGCCAGGACGTTCAATTGGTTCGCGTCTACGTTGGTGATGCCCTGTGTTGCAGTAGTCAGCGCTTGTCATATCTGCGATACAACGCCACACCGGTGGGACGCCACGAACCTGTATGATACCACAAGGCACCATATAGATAGCCGGGATGAGCAGCGCCATGAAAACGCCATACACCGGCAACTGTGTTTGGTATATCTCGGCCAACACGATCGACAGCGCGGTGAAGACAACCAAGATGGAAGCGTACCACCACCACGGCACCTTCTTGTATGACCGCATCAGTCGCGCGTGGACGTCGAGCGGCTGTCGCCCACGCACCGCGTCAACTATGTCTTTGCCATGCCAAAGGCACACGTGCACAAGCACCGATGTGATAGCGGCGAAGCTCAGCCCGTAGACGAAGGAAAAGGTTGCGCTCAAGAACGGGGGAGAATAAGCTTCATATGCAATTGGGTCCAGAGTATTAGTGGCTGATAGCACTTTCGTCACGTTGTAAGCTGCGCCAGTGTTGTCGTACACGTCCGCGGTCATCATCGGGAGATAGGCGGTGTACCACGTGTTGGTGTAGTAAATGCCTGGCACGACAATCCAGAAGAAGAAAGCGAAGCCGGAGAAGACGTTGATGGCCGCCCAGGATGGCGACAGTAAGGGGTTGGTGTTGTATGCGACTTGGCTCCAGTCAAACGTGATCGGGCTCAGACCCAGGCCGGTTTCCATGCCGAATAGCTGGTTTACGATGATGTTGTTGGGTGCCTGCATTCATGGTCAGCAGCTACCAATCGGGTCCCCAAAGCGTCAATGTAGCTTACAATCCAACAAACCCACGTAAAGTAGCTCAATCCCTACGGAAATTGGTGTAAGGGTTAGCGGATGTCTCAGTCCAAGCCTTCTACTTATCAGTATGCTTACCACAAATATGAGGCCTGGAAACCAGTACCACACGAACGCGGAAACGCTGACCACAAGAAAAAACTTGATACGACTGATCTGCCACCCATTTGCCACAGCGTTGGCGCGGCTGTGTAAGCTAGAAGGCGAAGGGTAGAAAAGTCAGCATGGGTCCCACCGAAACTATCCACACTTCAGTACGTACCTATTTAACAGCGCGCAGTTGCCAAGGACGCCGGGCCAGATTATAGCCGCTGGCTCGACTAGCCACTGGTGGCATAAGCCTGCCACCCCGAAGCCCAGGACCTGACAGCACATGGTGACCAGCACACTGAATCCAGGTGCCAGCTTGAAGCCATAGAACTTGATCGCCGCTTGGATTATGCCTGTAGCGTCGGCACCGCCAGCGAAACCAATCGTGACATTGGCCATGATAACTATCACGACATGCTCTTTGATATTGAAATGGCGATCTGGGTTGACTCGGCATTTGCCGAAGTAAGGTAGGTTCACAGAACAGATAGGGATGAGGTGGGCCAGAGCAACACCCATGGGAAAGGCGAGAAGCTCAGCAACGATCGAGACGATGTGAACCGCAGGATAGCGTAGAGAGAAGAACTGGTTCACGCCGGCTCCTAGCAACGTCCAGATGATGCCCAGAATCCACATCCTGAGGGTATTGACAGGCATATCCGGATCGTCCGTCTCCGGAACCACGGCGCGGACCTCAGGATAGGGCGAGGTATCGCCTTCAATGTCCTTCACCTCTCTGTCCTGCAATACGTGTGCGACATCGACTTCGAGCTCCTGCCTATGGATATGTCCATGCTCATAGTCGACGGGTTCGGTAGTCTCTTCGTAACCAATCTTCTCCGTGTCACCTTGCTCTTCTTCCTCTGCCTTGCCATTGTGGTCCAATGTATTCAGCTGGACACCGTCCGTATCCCGTCTGGTTGGGCCCCATGGCCTGCGTATCCGGTTCATACGTTCTCTGTATCTGGCGCATCAAGCGCTCGGCTTGAATGTTGTTACGGTCGCTGGCGCCCTTGTCAAAGAAAGTGCCCTTAAAATTAAGAAGATACGGCGACGAAGAGGTACTTATCCTGCAGGCTTGCCTCACCGCACATAGTGTGGGTACGCTACCTGCAACTACTGTACTACTGTGGCAGTGGCACCGTGGCACGCCGTATTCCGTATCTGCCACCCTGCCGTTCGAGGTACGTCCTGATAACGAAGTGGTCGCCGGCCGTAGATGTTTCGGGCCGTGAGCTGCCGAATTTCAACTTCCCCATTGGGCATGGGATGCAGCTGCTCGATGAGCCTCGATCGTGTGCAGGTTCCCTAGGGGCTAGGGCCCAGTACGACGCCAATCAACGACATGAAGTCGGCACTGGTCGAGCTGCGCCTTCACGGTTCCGCTGTTACCATGCACCATAGAACAGGGTCGGATGAAGTACGACGCCGGATTATCATGGCGGTCGCTCACGTCGGAAAGGCGGGTTCGACCCACGTTCTCTGCCCATGAAGGGCTGAAAGTGCTGTAGAAGAAACATGCGGTGCTAATCACCGCAGTCTGCTTTCGCCGAAGCATGCAAGATGTGGCGTCGGCGGACTGCCGTCACCAAATACACGAGGACGGACGATGATGCCTGGCGGACTGCTGACACGAAAGACGCAAGATTGCAATGCAAAGGACGATAACCGTCAGGGAGCGTCGTCTTATCGGGCCAAGTGACTTTCGTGTATATACGAACGAGCTCATATCGGAGCTTGGCGTCCCAACAAGATTGTCCTTGATCACTGCACCCACGAACACCGTCCACTGCGGACCACTCATCCCTTAGTGCCCAACCGGAGCCTGCGCTGCTTCAGAATACCGATCCCCAACAAGCTTCGCCGAGTCGACGATCTGCCGCATCTCCCGCTTCTCTCCCTCCGTCAATTCCACTCCTCTGGAAGCCCAGTTCTCCTGCAGCCGCTTTGGCTCGGTCGTGCCTTGAATGGCAATCATGCCTTGTGCTGCAACCCACGCGAGAGCGATCTGAGTCAATGTGCAGCCCTTTCGCGCGGCAAGCTCCCTGATCTTTTCGACGATCGCGCGATTCTTGTTAGAAGTTCTCGCCCTGGAACTTGGGCACTAAATGGCAACAAGGGCTGTCAGCGCTCTTGTAGGCAAGCAAGTGCATGGTGTCTGAAGAAGCCATTTACCAGTGCGACGGAAATCATCAGGAGTAAATTCGTCCGGGGTCCTGTAGGGAAAGTCGTCAACAAGCCAGCCTTGACCGAGGGGGCCGTAGGCTACATAGACGACGCCTAACTCTTTGACCGTGCCGATCAGGCCGTCGGTCCAGTGGACGGTCTCGAAGGCAGAGTACTCCGCCTGGACGGCGTCGATCTTGGCGACTGCGACCGAGCTTAATTCCGAGCTTACTACTCGAAAAGTGACGGTACATACTCGAGTTGGCCTAGCGCAGCGTCTTCGCGGAGCACTCAGACAGGCCGATGTACTTTGGTTTATTCGCCTTCCGGGTTCCATCGAGAGCAGGAATGGAGTCTCCGAGCGGCGTGTCTGCAGACCGTCAAGGCGACGTTGCGATCGGAACTCGACAGCGATGGACGACACCCACAGGAATCCACTGAGGATCTTATCGCGGACCTGGTGCTTCCCGATGAAGTCGCCTAGAAGCATTTCGTTGGCGCCGGCTTGGTAAAGGACCTGATCGACGGATGTCAGACTTGCGAATCTCGCTGTAGATGATTTACGGCTGTGTCCCAGAATGTACACCCGAGCTCCATTACCTTGAGGAGGACAGGCTCCGTTTCTTCGAGGGAAGGATTGTGGCCTGGGCCATGACTGATGCCCATGGCACCGATGCCGGGGTTTAGGGCTTGGATGTCCTGGAAGGGGAGTGTTCGAACTATTGTGGGCAAGGTTGTGCAGTGCGGAGGTTGAGTGGTGTGATTGAAGAAATACCTTATACTGGCGCAGGACATAACTTGTGCCATGGAGTACCAGGCTCATGCCTCGGAGTCTACTGTGGTGCTCCGTTTACACCGTCCAAACTCCAGGCCCTTCGCAAGCCACGTTCGTATCAAGGCGGATGGCCTGTCTCTTACCTCCTTGTTCTGAGTCGTTCGTAAGGTTCAAGAAGTCATAGAAGGTTCCTGCTGGGTGCATAAAACAACGAGACATTGTCATCTACACGATCGCGCCTCCAAGCATGCATATTTGGCAAATGAACGCACACTGTCCTCACATTGTACAACGGCGCCGCATGCCACACGTCGACGTGCCGGCCATGAGGGCGTGGGGGCATAACGTCCAGCAGGGCTGCCACAGCGCCTGCGTAAATCTCACATGGCCGGGGATGCATGTCAGGTTGTCTGCCATGCTTGTGCAGAACCAAAAACCGTTCCGTCACAGTAGGTGCCTTTTCCAGCTTCACACAGCTGCTGGGGAGGATGTCGAGCGATAAGTACGGTGATGTGTAGTCGAGATCATTCCGCGACAGCGTCGCACAAAGCCCGCACGTGACGTGCGGACCACAAATGCACGGGCCCTCCTGCCTTCCGCCACCTTTGAACCCCTCCGCTCCAATCTTTGGCTCAGCCTTCTTGCAAGAACATCCACACCACCACCAACCAACTCTCCACTTCCAGATACCCAGAATCATCAGCGAACCAACCGACATTCCACCGACACCCATCCAATCCACCACAGACAGTATCACGAGCGCCCAGCCAGTTTTATGTCCTCCTCCATCGAGAGTGCGCCCGCTGAAACCCCCACTGTGCCCAAGTGATCTCGAGGCATCTTACTAACTGCCTTGCACCAGACTTAAAGTCCTTCGACCCCTTCGCCGAGGCCGATGAGGACACCGGGGATGTCAAGCAGTCGCAGAACTACATCCACATCCGTATCCAGCGTAAGTTGTCGCACAGCCCCACCACCACCACCAACCGCGAGCCCCAACCGCGATACTGATCTTGACGCTGACACTTCGATCCCCCCAATACAGAGCGCAATGGTCGCAAGACTCTGACGACCGTGCAAGGCCTGCCGAAGAAGTTCGACCAGAAGAAGATCCTCAAGGTGATCAAGAAGAAGTTCGCGTGCAATGGCACCATCGTCAACGACTCGGAGATGGGCGAGGTGATCCAGCTGCAGGGCGACCAGCGCAAGGACGTGCAAGAGTTTCTCATCGACAAGAAGGAGGGGCTGGAGCTGGATGCCAAGACCATCAAGGTCCACGGCTTCTAGGCCGCCTGTAATACCACGGCGCTTTGTTGCCTTTGCCCATGGGGTGGCATGGCGGCGCTGCAGGGATGGTATATGCGACGGGGGCCTTGACAACCGCGACATCGGCGCGAGAGGTGCAGCTTTGCAGCGGCTCAGGCGCATGATCATGAGGCGACGAAGCGACCTGCGGCACGACTTACGACCATGGAGCGGGCGGTGCATGCGCTGAAGGACTCGCGTCCGACGGCCTCCTCAGATCATGATGTTCCAGCATACTTATATCCTTGCTTTGCGTGTTTTCGGCATTACGGGCTGCGGTTCATGCTTGTGCTCATGATGAGCCGTCACGCGGTGGATCGGTCATTGGCAGACGGCAGCAGAAGCAAGATGGCAAGTGATACCTTAGCTTCCACGTATCAAGTGCTTCTACATGCACAGGGCAGCATGCTCTTCTCGGTGGTATACTACATTGTGTGTGAAGTGAGATCGGTAGTGTACACGTCCTGCCGCCCCCCTCAGCTCGCAGGCTTCGCCACCAAGCCCTGCGACGAATCCTTCTTATCCTCCCTCCGAATCTTCTCCAACGTAGTCTCCTCCGCCGTGCCCCAAATCATCCACGGCCCTTCCCTGCTCCGCCGCAAACTCTTCTGCACCACCAAGTACTCCACCGACTCCTTCGCATCCTTGGGCACCTCGCCTTCCGCCACCGGCGCAACCTCCCGCCCCTGCGCATCCACCACAACCTCCCTCACCGCGATGTGTCCAGCAGCATCCCGCGTACTCACGCGCTTCACATGCTGCAGCGACTGCAGGCTGTGTATCCTAACCACCGCCTGCACGGCCCCATTCTTCTCGCTACTCGTCTCGCCCTTCTGCGCCGGCATGATAGCCGCCCGATAGCTCGCGACCTTCGGCCGGCTCAGATACTTGTGCAGCGTCCATCTCAGCGCAGTATTCGGCGGCCGCTGCCCAATGCGACTCCTCAACGACCCGAGCAAGCCTTCGCAGATGCGGCTCTCAATGGGCGCCAGGTTGCCGCTGGCAAATAGAGTGTACATCTGCTTCTGCAGGTCCTTCGCGATGCCCGGTATGGAGCGGATCTGTAGCCGCGGGCGCGGGCGCACCATGAAGAAGCGGTACATAATCGTACTAGATATACCCATCATCAGCACAGTCCTCACGTGGTGCTGCCAAGGTGTCCTGAACAACCTACCTCAACAACTCCTGCATCCGTATCCTCATCCTCTTCCTCTCCATCCTCCACCTCCCCCCAAAATTGCTAAACCAACTCGGCCGGTTCTTGCCGCGTGGCATGATGAAGGTATCGGGCAGCAAGCCTATATCGTCCGGTATCTGGCCCGCCCGAATGGCCGTTTTCTGCTGCTGGGCCACCGCCACCGCCAATGACGGGTTCGACTGCTTCTTCTTGCCCGAGGGCTTGATGGCTCTGCCCATCTGTGAAGCGCGCCATGGTGTCGAGGCCGAGAATGGGCGTGATAGCGGAGGAGAGAGGCGGAGGCGCTTGCATGGGAGGAGTCGGAGATCATCGCGGTGCAGAGGGTTGGATGCGCATCTCTGCGCTGTCTGGCTCTCGCATAGCTGCAGGGAGTGCAGTGATCTGACGAGTGTCCGGGACATCGGTGAATGTGTCGTGGTGAGTACGGGGGGTGTCTTGGGACTTTTCGGTGGTGTCTGCGGAGACGAACGACAGCGAAGCTTGGGCCCCGCCCACTGAAGAGCATGCTAGTCGGACTGCTCTCTTATATGTCATGTTTGATGGTCATACAGCTGTCCATCGTACCGCTACAATGCTAAGGGAAACACCGCTATGCTACTGTCCCCAGCCAGATCCCCATCAATATCCAGCACACATTTCGCTTGAACGCAGCACCTGCATCATATCCATATCCATGTCGCAACGAATCCCATGTCCATGCCAATGCCCCTTGACCCCCTAGAACGCCTACAGCACCATGCACCCTTCACAAACCAGTCAAGCCGCGAGCACACATTTCGTCACACCCTACACCTTCCTAGCCCCAAACAGCCCCAGGCTCAAACTCGTATCGTTCTCACCCATCACCGGCGTCGAGTCCGGCATAATCTCCCACCGCCGCAACGGGAAGGGCGTAGTCTTCATCTCCACCGCCGCGCGATTCGCTCCTCCAGCATGCGGCCACGCGCGCTGCTGTTGCGCATGTTGCGACGAGCCTGCAATTGTCTGGCCCGGCACACCTGATCGTACGCCGCCCAAGCCTTGTTGAGACGGATGCTTGGCGATTGCGCGTTGCTGCTGCGAGCCCGAAGGCTGGACCTGCGAGGCGAGTGCGAGCCAAGCGTCCGTGCCTGCCGGAGCGCTGACCAAGATCGCCAGCACGCGTGCATCGAGTGGCTTCGTGGCGGTCATGGAGCGCGCGATGGCGGTGAGAGCGGCGTGCGGCAAGCTGTCGGCAAGCGAGGAGGCGACGTCGAAGATGTACTCGGCCAAGTCCTGCTGCATCTGTATGACCGGATGGACGAGCATCGCGCACAAGGCCATGAGCAGGTGGCCGCGCGCTTGTCTGCAAGCTTCAGTTTCCATCGTTGAAGCCTGCATGTGTAGAGCGCAGATGTGCAAGAGGATCCGCAGCGCCCGCGCCAGCGATGCCATCTTCTCCGTAACGTCCGAAGCCATGAGATCGAAATCCGTGAGCTGTTTCTCCCCGTCTCTGAGCTTCTCCGCAAGCGTGACCAAGACAGCCATATCATCGCGGTTGTCGAATGCCGCGTTTGTCACATCCAAGACATCCAGGTATCGCCCGATCATCGCCTCCGTGACAGCATTGTCCTCGTCCTCAACGCGGCAAGCGGCTAACAGCAACTGCTCGTGTGCCCACACATGCAACGCTCGCTTAGCAGGCTCACCGACCGCCTCCAAGAGCTGCGGCCAGACGTCGTTGCCACCCTCGATCAACCGGATCAGAGCGCCTTGCACCAGCTCCTCTATACCAGGGCTGTTGAGACCCATCTTGAGTCGGTACTCAAGAAAGCCCGCGCAGAAAGGCACGGATAGCGGACTCGCCAGCTCCATGGCCGACTGCAAGCTGAATGCCTCTGCTGGTCCGTCTGCAGGATAGGCGGCACCCGTGGCTATAGCACGAAACAGTCTGCCAACATTGACGAGGAGCGCAGGGCTTTGCGGAGTCTGTTCGAAGGCACGCTTGAGCATTGCCGGCATGCGTGTAGCGTAGCCGACTACGAGGTCAATCACACCAGAATCCTCCACTGCAAAGCTCTGTTCCTGGCAGGCAGTGCAGAGGAGCGTAAGCACCGTCTCGGCGTGTTCGGTCCGACACCGCGTTTGCATGACCGTGTACCGGTACCTTTCCGTAACGTGCAGGCTGGCACATGCAGCGTCGGGAGACAGTAGCAAATGCATAGCTAGATCAGCAGCCTGCCGTGTCCCTGCAAGCTTAGCGCAGTCAGCGATAGCATCCAGCCCAGCGCAGCCAGAAGCGACCAGAGCCGTGACCGCGCCTGCCGGATTCGATCCGTCGCCGGCGGCCTTGAAAACAGAGTGAAGATAGGTGGCGACCATCTGATCGAAAACGCTGCCGCCCACCAGCCTGAGCTGGTTGAGCCAAGCGCTCAGCTTGCTGACCGGACCTGATTCCGTCGGGTGCGGCTTGCTTGCCCTCTGCACAACACGCATGAAGACTCTCAGCATCAGCTGATCGTCCATACTATTGCCGCTAGCAAAAACAGCATCAATGTCGTCGTCCGAGTCCAGCGTCGACGCATGCATGCCAATGAGACTGTCTGATGCAGGCGAGCATACTGCCAATGAACCTTGTTGATCGCATATCGCCAGGTCGTTGGCCAGCAGGCTCATAAGCGGGCCCATGCCGGCCATTCTCTTGACGAGAGTCGTGATGGCAAGGATGAATGTCCGATCCAGTGGCTGTTGCGATCGCAGTGCGCGGTACCGCTCGACAACGCGATCCGTCAGGCGTTGAAGCTGGCCGAGCGCAGCGAGGCTCTCTGCATGCATCGATAGGGTATCGGTGGCCGTCGCGAGCAAAGCAGCGTCGACGGTGCCGGTGACAGCGTCCACAAGCTCTGCCAAGGTCGACGCGTCTGGAAGACTTGCGAGGACGTCTCGGAGCAGGCAGAACGTCCCTAGTCCAATGCCAACATCTCGTGACAACGGCCAGATCCGAGCCCGGACGTGCTGCGTCAGTGCAACCTTGACCGGCAGACTCCAGCCATCGGAAATGAGCCCAAGGGTCATAGCCTCTGCCTCCGACTTCGAGAGTGCATCTTCAAACGCAGTCACAGCGGCCGTGATCAGCCATTGTAGACCCTTAGCGCCCTCGAGCCGCCCAAGCAAAGTCTGCCGCAAATTCACCACATGCATCGGCAGGCTACCAGCCGGCAGCGCAGCCAGAAGGCCTGTGGCACACTCCGCCTCCTGCTCAGTGTACAACGCACCGCTGGAGATGAGCCACTGCAGATAGCGGCCCACGGAAAACCCGTCCAACGGCACAAGTTCGCCAATGACTCTGTAAAGCCCGTCAACTTGAGCAGGCGCTCTTGTCGCAGATAGAGCGTCCAAGTAAAAAAGGATAGCCGAGTCGGTATCGTGGCCCATCGCTCTGATGTTGCTGATCAGCCTAGCGGCCAGGTAGAGCCTAGACGCCCCGTGCCTGTAAGGCGACGAGGCCCAGTCGAGCAGAGCAGGCACCAGTGTATCCGTTGCGGGCATCATCGTGAGACAGGTGTCGGTGAGCGTCTCGATATCGACTTGCAACCCGACGGCATCCAGTTCGGCATAGAGATCCACCAGCGTGCTCCGGATGCTAGCAGGTGTCCTGACCAAAGGCTTCGCAAGCCGCTCGTTGCGTATGGCGAGGTTCTCTGCCATACTCGCATTCGACACGTCCGGCGCTGATGCTGGGGTGAGCAGATACTTGTACTTCTCCCACGTCTGCGGTATGATGAGGCAGCCACGGTTCGTGACCGCAAGCACGGCAATGAGCTTCTGCAAGCGCAACTTCAGCGCCTTGTTTGCCTCAGCACCCAGTCCGTTAAGGTGATGGAGGCGCGCAAGAATACTCTCGGCCACTTGCCTGCCTCGCCTCGTGAACCGTACCATGTCCTTCCAGAAAATCTGCGTCATGACGATCCAGATCGGCAGCCTTTCGACACTCGCCTCGGCAAACGACGACACGATCCAGTCCAGGTAGTGGTCCACGTCGAGCAGCTTCTCCACATAGAAGCTCGTCGCAAGCTTGACGGCGTAGTTCATCCGCGTTTGCCACTCCGGCTGGCCACACGTGGCAATGACGCCCTCAAGGAACTGCTCAACGTGCACCGTCCATTCGCGCACCCACTTGCTCTCGCCCGTGGCGGCCGCCACCCCGCTCACGCCTCTGCGTCGAAAGGCCCGCAGCTCATTCGCGCCCACGCACTTCGCCAGCCACACAGCCCGCTGCAACGGGATATCCTTGCCCAAGCACTGGTCCATGAGCAGCTTCCCCCGAATCCCATGCGGAATCGTGCGACTCTGCTTCCGCAGCGGCACATCCGGGTTCGCCAGATCGCGCAGCCAGGCCTCCCGCTTCGTATCCGTGACCGTCACGCGCGGCGGCGGCCGGAACGTCGAGGGCGCCGTGCACTTGCCCAGCACCTGCCGCTTCTCCAGCACCTGCGTGAAGAGGTACGACAGCGTCTGCAAGCCCATGTTGTTCTTCGCGCTGAGGTTCGGCCAGATGGAGGGCTTGGCCGAGTTGCACTCGGACTGGTTCGCGCCGGGCCCTTTGTCGCAGTAGCCGGCTTTGACGACGGCGTCGCTCAGCACGTCTTCCGGGTGGTGGCCTGTCCATGGTGCGAAATCTGCCGTGTTCCTCGGCGGCGGTAGGCGGGTCGCCATGGGCGGAGCCTCTATGCCATGAGCTCGCCGGGCCGCCGACTCTCCTCCATATCGGCGTCGCTTGGATGCCGTGGCTTTCGCATTCGACGCGCTTGGCTTTGTGACACTCGCAACCAGCAAGCCTGGTGCCAGCTGATGTGCCGCATCGCTTTCGCCGACCCCGCCATCTCCCTCGGCTCGAAAGCCGTCTCCTGCAGTTTTGGCTCTTTTGGCGGGCGGCTCGCCATCCTCAACCTCCACCTCGATGCCACCCGGTGAGCCATACACCTGCTCCTGATTGCTCACCAACGCCAACCCACCCCTCCGAGCGTGTTGCGGCCCATCCGCGGTAAGATCGACCACATGAGCCGGCTGAGACACCGACCTCACACTGCTCAGTCGCGACGGCAGACTTGGCCGGGTCTGGAGTTTGGAGAAGTGCAGCGCACTCCCGCTGACGGCTCGCTGAGGGGGTAGCGGTCTCGGTACACTCAGCGCCGATCGATTGTCCATAGCACAGAAACCCCATAAGCCAGTGGCCAGCGCATCTTCCTTCACGGGGCCGTCGGAACGCTCGCTAGCTCTTCATCGGCATTCTCTCGTTGTGTTTCCATACAGTAGGTGCGGTCGCAGACATGTACCTCCCAAGAGCCAAAGGGATGGGGGTTTGAGGGGGAGGTGGAAGTTGGGGTTCTAGAAGCGGTGGACCGGAGTCTCATGAGGTGGTACAAGGTGACCTCGCCCCAGCGACGACAGCACTAGTACGCCGTACGGGTGGCACGCTGGAGTTACAAGCGCACTAAATGATTACGCGAGCCACAGTCTCGGCGACCGAATAGCAGGCGTACATTAGGCGACGGGCGGGCGACGGGCGCTCACATCCGAGCGACTCCGTGCCCTACATGATACCTATAGAAGCCGGTGGAAAGCCAGCTTAGACAACGAACTTCGAAGCGAACTCAAATCAGGACTACAGCCCGGCGGCGTACCCTAAGCAGGACGACTGCTGCATCCCATTGCTATTCCTCCTTTGCCGTCTGATGCGGTCGTCACAAGCCGCCCCCTTTGGCCTCGTTCGCATGGAGGATGTATGATGAGCACATGCCACGAGCCGCTAGGCTGAACACCTCATCAGCGGAAGGGTGGCCGCCGTGCCCCGATTCCGTAACATGCCTGCGCGCCATCTCCCGGCTGAAAGTCAGCCGTGCCCAGAAGATGAGGTGCTGCCCCCGCCCCGGAAGAAGGCGCGTCGCCGCGTTCTAGACATCGCTCGGCCGTGACTCGTGACTCGTGCGCCCGACCTCACTTCGGTGCCGAAGCATCTGCCAGCTTTCCAATGCATTCAAACCACTGACAGTCCACGCCATTGTACCCGGTCACCTGACATCTATCACACGTCTGGCTTACCGTGTAGACCAAGAGTCACAAACGAAGAATGGCGAACCGCAAGGATATGCGGCGGGATGACTTGAGTAAGCCCCAGGCGACCCAACCCCGACGTTACTACTCCGTACCGCCATATGTGATACCGTGGCTGATCCAGCATCTTGGTGCCACGCAGTCGTGCCGTACATGGAGCCCGAGAAGGAGTCCAAGGACAGCCAGGACATCCAGGGCACCATGGCCAGCACCTTGCCCATGGCAGCGGTAAGACAGACCAGAACCGCCCCTGAATACTACCGTTTATAAGCTGACAAACGTTACCCCTTAGATATTCACCCGCAACAAGTGAGTGAGGCCATCATCAACCCCCTAGCCACTCGCCAAAAGGGAAAAACTCTGCGGATGCGATTCCTACGATACGATACAATATGATACGCCAACACTAACCACTCCATCCACCCCCCACAGACTCATCGGCTGGACCGCCGTCCTCTTCTCCATCCAAGCCTGGCTCTCCGAAACCCCCGCGCAAAAGGCCGCCTCCTCCACCCCCTCCTACTTCTCCGTCGGCATGTCCGCCATGTCCGTCGCCGTGGTAAGCCTCACACTCCCTCACACCCTAACCCCCTCCCCCTCTCCCACCCTCCCCCTTCCATCTCACCCATTACACCTCCCTCACTACCAACCACGCCCCGCGCGCTCCCTTTGTAAACCCGTCACACACGAAATTACTAACAACCCACCCCGCAAAAAGGCATACGCGCCCCTCTTCCTGCCCCCAACATTGACGCCAGGCAGCGGCTCCGCCGCCAACGCCGGCACGGGCACGGGCACGAATGCACCGCCTGCTGTGCCGGTATGAACGGGTGTCTTTTGAGCAGTATGTGAGAGAATCGGGGTAGCAGGGCCGCGGGTTGGAGTACCATGGAGTGAGCGTCTATTTGTACAGATAACTAATAACCCCAAAACCATCAATGGTGGGAAGGCCAAGGCCAAGGCGGACCTCAAGCCGCCATACTGCTGGCCGAGTTATGTGGCCTGTTGCAAGCGCTGGGTAGCCACCATTGCATTAGCGTCCCATATACGCCGCTACCGCATGTGTCGTCCCCCTCTCAAGCGTGCAACGGGACTCCATACGCCGCCTATCCAGGGCACGTGGGCAAACGCCCTCTAGCCAGCCACGCTATGCATGCCTCCTAACCCCCCCCGCCAACCTACCGAACCCCGCTACCCCAAAACCCAAACATCCCCCCTTCCTCTCTCCCTCCCTCCCCCTCTCCCCCCGACAAGCGCTGTTGGCCACGCGCCAATCACGCGCCCTTCATACTCCGCAAATCCCCCATCGCCTCCGCCGCAACCAGCTCACTCTGCCGCGCCCGCTTCTTCAGCACATTCTCAATAAACGCCTCGCCGGCCTTATAACTACTCCGCACCAACGGCCCACTCGCGCAGTACAAAAACCCCAACCCCAGCGCCCGCTGCCGCCACAGCTCAAACGTGGCCGGCGTAACGTACTCCTCGACCTTCATGTGCCGCTTCGTGGGCCGCATGTACTGCCCGAACGTCACCACATCCACGTCGACTGCACGGAGAGCGCGTAAGGCGGCCCAGAGATCTTCCTCCGTCTCCCCGAGCCCCAGCATGATGCTGGTCTTGGTGATGAGGTTGGGTTGGAAGCGCTTGGCGGCCGCCAGCACGGCGAGGGATTGGCGGAAGGTGGCGCGGCGGTCACGGACGGTGGGGGTGAGTGCTTCGGTCGTTTCCACGTTGTGCGCGTAGACGTCTAGGCCGCTCTGCGCGACCAGCTTCACCATGGCGAGGTCGCCGGCGTAGTCGCCTGTTAGCGCCTCGACGAGCATGGTGGGGGCTTTCTGCTTGATTTTGATGATCGTCTCGGCGAAATGATGTGCGCCGCCGTCGGCTAAGTCATCGCGGTCGACGCTCGTGAGGACTACGTAGCCCAGGCCCCACCTCGACAGCGCTTCGGCGGTGTTCTCCGGCTCGTGCACATCGAGTGGTGGAGGCTTCTTGGCGGTCCCGACACTGCAGAAGCGGCAACCCCTCGTGCACGTATCGCCCATCAGCATGATGGTAGCCGTCGCAGCGCTCTTGTTGCTGCCGCCCCAGCAGTCGCTGATATTGGGACACCGCGCCTCCTCGCACACGGTATGCAGATTGAGCCCCCGCAGATCATTCTTGATGCGCTTGTAGTTGTCGTTGGAGGGGATGGGCGTCTTGAGCCATTCGGGCAGGCGGGTGTGGGTGCGCTTGCGGCCTGCGGGGCCGATTTGCACGGTGCGGAGGGCGTCGGCGGGGGAGGGCTGGTCGTCGTCTTCGTCGAACTCTTCCGCTTGTGGTTTGGGGGAGACGAAGTCGGCGAAGGAGGGGCCCGTGTTGAGTTTGTCGGAGAAGGTGACGGCGGGCCGGGGGTGGGAGGAGGTTGCAGAGGGGGGTGGGAGGTCGGAGATGGCGGTGGCGAAGCGGCGCTTTTGGGGGATTAGGGAGGGGCGGGCTTCGTGGATAGCGGCGGAGATGAGGCGGCGGAGAGGGGGGCGGATGGCTGCCATGGTCGGTGTGGGAGGGGTTGTATGTAGGGGAATATCTCACGTTCACCAATTCCCAAAGCATTGCTCATCAACAATAACAGGGTCCAAACGCCACCCGGCTTCGGCCGAGATCTGCCTCAGGCGGCGATCTGGCTTGCGGAGGGCGGAGGTGAGCAAGATCGGTCCCGCAAGCTCGCCTTAATGACGGCGAGATAGTTCTATTCCTCACGTGCCTGCTTGTACATATCCACCTCGTGGCAGCGTTGTAGGGGTTCGTATGCTATGACAGTCGCATAGCGCCGCAGCCATCCTGCATTTCACAGCGCTGTACCACCTCCCGCGCCGGATACCGCGGACTTGTTTGCAATGCGCCTGCGGTAGCATTGGAGTGGGCCGGGTGGCCATTTCTCGCATTCAGACTGTACCATATTCGTGGTGGAGTGGCGAGGGCAAGGACATGGAGGCGAGAGAGAGCTCGGCACAGGGTGGCGACGAGATGGCCAGCAGAGATGATGCGGAGTTACCAGACGGCAGCCAGGACAACAGCAGCTTCGAGACGGCAGGGCTGCAGCGCTCCCTCAGCGCTATCGACCGACAGTATGCCGCACAGCCCGAGCAGCCGCGACGCATACACATACTGGGCACTGGCAGCATTGGCAAGCTGGTGGCACACTCCCTGCGCGGCATTGCGAATCCGCCGCCCATCTCCCTCATCTTCCACCGCTACCGTCTGCTGGAGGCGTGGGAGCAGAGCAAGAAGCAGATCACCATCCAAGACGACGACTTCGACGTGTCACGGGGAGGTTATGACGTCGAGTTGATGTCCGAGGTCAGGAGACAGCACGGCGTGGAGCTGGAAAACGGCCAGCCGAGCGTATATGACTTCCCCGATGAAGTCCGGCCGCACGAGGCTGCGAAGCTCCTGGCGCAGCAACGCAAAGAGAACGCAGCACTACAGCAACAGCAACTCGAAAGCGGCGAGCAAGATACGCAATTCCCTCCATCGCGCGACGAAAGGAAACGCCGGCCCGGCAAAGGCGACTACGCCATCTCCCACGAGCCCATCCACAACCTCATCGTCACCACCAAAGCCGCCTACACCGTCCCCGCCCTCTCCGCCATCAAGCACCGCCTCGGGCCCACCAGCACCGTCTGCTTCCTGCAGAACGGCATGGGCGTCATCGACGACGTCAACAAGCACCTCTTCCCCCACGAAGCCGACCGGCCCAACTACGTCCAGGGCATCCTCACCCACGGCGTCAACGTGCCCCCCGAACTCGCCGAACGCGACCCCTTCTTCGCCGTGCACGCCGGCCACGGCACCATCGCTCTCGGGTTACTCCCGCGGAGCGGCATTAAACAGACCACCATCACGGGCCAAGACGGCGCAGCAGACACGCACCACGTCCAGACCGAGCTCTGGGCCCCCTCGGCCCGCTACCTCCTGCGCACCCTGACGCGCACCCCAGTCCTCTGCGCCGTCGGCTTCACCCCGACGGAGCTCCTGCAGCAGCAACTGGAGAAGCTGGCCGTCAACTCCGTCCTCAACCCCCTGACCGCCCTCCTCGACGCCCGCAACGGCGCCCTGCTGCACAACTTCGCCCTGACCCGCACCATGCGCCTCCTGCTCGCCGAGACCTCGCTCGTCATCCGCTCCCTGCCCGAACTCGCCTACCTCCCCAACGTGCCCACGCGCTTCAGCGCCGCGCGGCTCGAGACGCTGGTCATCAGCGTGGCGCACAAGACGCAGGACAATGTCAGTTCCATGCTGGCGGACGTGCGGGCGGGCCGACGCACCGAGATCGAGTACATCAACGGGTACATTGTGCGCCGGGGCGAGGAGGTCGGGGTGAAGTGCGTGGTGAATTATGGGATTATGCAGACGGTGGTGGGGAAGTGTATGGTTACGCAGCGGGAGGGGCAGGATGCGGTGCCCATGGTGGGGGTCGCGGGGTTGAATGTGTAGGTAGTAGGTGTTGGCAAGTGGGTAGGTGGGTGGGGAGGGAGGGAGGGAGGGGAGGGGCTTGCGGGCGCGGCGGGCGTGGTGAGAAAGTGCAGGTCCCGTAAGTGTCATCTTTGTGTATATAAGTTTTTTTCTATTGACTGTGTTGTGTACTGTACTGTACTGTACGTGATTAGCAGGGACTGGGCTGACTGGACTCTCACCTGGGGGCGGTTTGGAAATACACACCGTTACCGCTATCCCCTTCCCATTTCCCTTCCCCTCCCCCTCCCCTTCTCAAGAACCAATCCACTAACCGCGCCCCTCGGGTCCCAAACGCCCTCCTACTACCCTACCCTTTTCCGAATCGGTCGGCGCCCAATAGGACGGGAAATCGGCATCGGCCAGGATAGGAACGGAACTCGAACTCTAGGGCAGCAAAGCAGGGTTTTCTTGCAACCGGAGTCGCCATATGCCCATGCCCATGCCTACGTCCACGCCCGTATTTCGACCCACAAACCACCAACCTAACCCAACGGATCACCGCGCCCTTTTGCCCTTTTGGCTCCGCTCCCGGACTCTCCCGGGAGCTTTCGCGGCTCTCTCTCTCTCTCTCTCTCTCTCTCTCTCACTGCCTGCAGGTCCTCACGGACCGTCGGCACTGGGCACTGGGCACTGGCACTGGGCACTGGGCACTTTTGGTATGGATTTGCGCAGCGGCGGCGCGGGGCACGCACGCGTGCGGGTTCTGGGGAGTCATCATGATCCATGGGAAGTTTTCAGTCCTACAGATTTCTTCACGCGGAGCGAGAGGAAACGAGCGAGCAAAGGTCCAGAAGAAGATGACAGGGAGGAGAGGGGAGGGAGAGGGGAGAGATGGGGTGGCAAGACGAGAGCTGGGCTCTCGCTGCCTGTCTGTCTGTCTGTCTGAAAGTCCCCGTCTGAACGAATCTGTCTGCATTAAGAGGATCCGTGGATCCCCCCCCCCTCCACTTGTGGCGTGCCGCCCCTTCTCCATGGCATGGCATGCATGCAGGGCTTGAGCCTGTGCCTCGGACCCCCTCTTCGCACTGGGCCTCCACCACCACCACCTCGTCCATCCATCCATCCCTCTCTAGGCGTCCGGTATCACCTTGGCATCCGCCGCCTCAGCCTCCAGCGCTGCCGCCCGCTTAGTTTTGATCGAGGCCGCAAGGTCCAGGAGCGCCTCCATGTCCGCCGCTTCCTCCAGGGATCGCGAGTAGGCTCCTGCGGTTCAACGGGTCAGTCACTACGGATCCAACCCACTCCACTTTCGCAGGTTCCTGCACCCGGGGGCGTGGGGCGCGGGGCGATGCTCACCGTAGTTGCCGTAACTGCCGTAACTACCGTAGTTGCCTGGAAAGCACTCTTGTCAGCGGGTGGGCTTGTGCAACCGACACTCGATGTCGGGTAGGGGAGGGGAGAAACCAGTCTGAGAGTCGGGCGCTGGGTTCGGGCTGTAGGTTATGTGGATGACTTACCGTAGCTGGCCAGCCCCTCGCCGGGTAGTTTGGCAGCAGGGGCCGCTGTGGACGTCGGTTTCGGCGGCGGCGGCGGCGGCGGCGGCGGTTTGGACGGCGAGATGGAGGGGGACGTCGAGGTCGTGGCGGCCAGTGCTGCTGGGGACGCCAGCACGGAAGCCACCGAGGCCATGACCAAGAGGGCGAGGAAGTTCTTCATTTTGTTGGCCTGATTTGTATACCCGAAGGGGTCGACTGGAAGCTTGGTGTTGTGATGGGTAAGAGTAACAGGTCGTTGAGCTGGTAGGGATGTCTGGAGTGTAGAGGCAGCGAGAAGGGATGGGGATTGTAAAGGCCCGGATCTTATACGTCACTCTCTGGAATGCTGCGGCCGACTTGGCTCCTCTGTGTTGATTCGGATGAAACAGCCTTGCAATGCTCAGGATGCAGGTCCGGTCTACAGCCACAGATACCGTCGCACCAAGTCTACCCGTTGCTTTGTTTGCTGTCGGACGATATTGCCTGTGGCGCGGCTTTCTGCCTCGAGCGAGGCCAGCGTCGAACACGATCCGCAACATAGGGTCGTGGAGCTGTTGAGCTGTTCAAGTTCAACCGTCGGACCGCCCGCCGAACAAAGAGGTGATGTTGGGAGGTCCTACAACGGCGTATCCTGCTTGTTCCCGCGTTGCGCCTGGTCCGACTTTGCCTATGATGCGTACCCGGACTGGTGGTGCGGAGGGCACCGCCTTGCGCCTGTGGTCATGCGATCTGTCTGTGCCTCTCGGACACTCTTTGTTGTGGTTGAGATGAATTGCTTACAATGACGACAGTGATACAGACCATGTGAAACTGTCAAGGAATGCTAAGGCCAAAGTAAGCGGGGCTGGCATGTACTACCGTGCCACCAATGCCACACTCATCTAAATTGCGTTGCGGACAGCCGTGAACCCTTGCGGTTCGCCACGACTCCGCGTGACTTGCGGTCGAACAAATCCTTTGCTGACTCCATCTTGCTGCTATCTCGGGCAGTTTTCACACTGCCTTTTGGCGCCAGTGTACAATAGCGTTACTTCCCGTCCAAGCATACTCTCACGTAGCGGAAGCGATGGCCGGTAAGAGCAGCGAGGAGTTGCCCTTCCTCGCAGACGAGACAGTGGAAGGCGAAGATGGTGAGCCACCGAGGCCCATGCGAAGCACACAGCGGCACACCAGACAGAAGGAGCGGCGCTGGTTCGCCGTTGCCACAGTACTGCTCAGCTGCATTGCCGCCCTGCTGGGCGCTGCAGCCACGAGTCGCTGGCAGCAACATGGCCTTGATCGATTGTGCATCGAGCGAAGCTCCCAAAAGTGTAGGGTTCGCCAATGGTCCAGCGTGAAGCGGAGCACGGTGTTGATCATGAGTAGCGCCCTTGACAAACGACATCGACCTCACCCACCACACGGTTCGCTTCAACGGCTCGCTCTTGAAGGAGAACGTATATCGGCAAAAGGCTGGTCCTGACGTGGATGCCGCATGGGATAAATTGGGGATCAACCGTGAGTGTGCGGCAGCAAACGCTAGCCCAGAGTTATGCTGACAGTGGTTGGAAGTGCACAGTGTCATCATCCCAACAGAGCAGGCCAAGCAAGTTGGGCTGCTTCCAGACCAAGTGAAGATCCGGCAGGAGTACGGCGGCGGCTTCCCTGCTAACGTCGAAGGTTTGCATCAGTTG
Organism: Oleoguttula mirabilis; assembly: GCA_035135055.1. NCBI lineage: Eukaryota > Fungi > Ascomycota > Dothideomycetes > Mycosphaerellales > Teratosphaeriaceae > Oleoguttula > Oleoguttula mirabilis. The sequence continues at coordinate 37,211 of JAVFHQ010000081.1, read as the reverse complement.
CACTGCTTGGTGAGCATCAGATCTCTCAAGCTTCTCTGCCATTGGTCACTAATATCCGTTGCAGAACTTGGTACGTCAAGCGCTGTGGTACAACTACGACTACTACCAAGCCAAAGGCGACGGGGCGTTCAAGAACAACGAGTACATACAACAGAAGCATGTCTGTGAGTCTGCCTCCGTCCGAGCCAAGTTGTCGTCTCCATCTGATCGGGAGCGGGATGCTAACCCTTCAAACCGCAGCCCACTGCCTTGACATCGTCAGACAGCAGCTGATGTGCACTGTCGACATCGGCGTGATGGGCCAGGTCTGGTTCCAGCCCGCCATGGCTGAGTTTCCGGAGGCGTATGTCGACTTCAACACTCGACATATGTGTCGGAACTTTGAGGATGTTCGCCAGTGGGCTCAAGAGCATCAGATTTCGGATGGCATGCCGAATGACTTCCTGGATCCCCCCAAAGACGGCGATACAGTGTACCGCACGATCCCATGAACGCTGTTGGTAAGGGTACTGAAAGTGAACATCTCAGGGCTGCGGTGCCTCTTCTAGGATGTCGTTGACTTCATCCTTGGTGAATCCGAGCACATGCAACACATCCAGCAGACTAGAGCTATTCAGCCGAGTAGGAGCCGCGAGTTGTACCTTTGGCTTCGCATGGAAGGCAATGCCCAGACCGGCGACGCCCATCATGAGGAGATCGTTGCTTCCGTCCCCGACGGCAATGGTCTGCTCGGCTGGGATGTTATTATCCGCAGCTAGCTGAAGAAGCATTTGTCGTTTGTGCTCTGCGTGGATGATGGGCGCTTCCGGCACTAACTCCCCAGTCAAGATATTGAGGTCCGGGTCGGAGACGAGGTAGTTGGCGTATGCATAGTCTAAGCGAAGTGTCTCCTTGACCCAGTTCGCAAGAGGTGTGAACCCACCACTCAGCACAGCCGTCTTCCAGCCCAACCGTTTCAACACGCGAACGAGTTCCCTTGCGCCTGGCGTGAACGTAATCGTGCCTGCCTTCAGCTCGGCCCAGATAGACGTCCGCACACCCTTGAGCAGAGCGACACGGGCGCGAAGAGAGGCCTCGAAGTCCGTATAAGGAGCTTCGCCTCTCATAGCGGCCTCGGTGATTGCGGCAACTTGATCATATAAGCCTACGGCCCGCGCAAGCTCGTCAATGACCTCTTGCTGAATAAGTGTGCTGTCCATGTCGAAGACCGCCAAGCCCGGCTTTTTGTGAAGGGAGTAGAGCTTGCCCGGCTGCATAACGACCTCGACCTGGTGGGTCTTCTCTAACAACTCCATGGCGCTGGTGTGGCAGAAGACGGCGCATTCCTTTAGTGTCATGGGTGGACTTGAGGTAGTAAAGGACAGCTCCAGCACACGGCCTTCCTCCAGAAAGCGGCTGCTCGGACCTTCGTTGCGTTCAGCGCCCATTGCATCTTCCAGGATAGTTATGATTTCGCGCGGGAGGTCTCGCCATTGGGAGTCGGAAAGGGTTGTCTTTGCAAAGACCAGGAACACGAGCTCGGACGCCATGATTGCAGCTCGGGTAACTCTAAAGGCTCGATTCCTCCTGAAGGTTCGCCCTCCCTTTTCTTCTCGGTGTCAAAATGAACCAGGCGAAGGAAAGAAGATTGAAACCGATACCACTGTTTAACTTTGGAGGGACCATTTTTGCTCGGCCTTTCGGGCCGAGGCTGCCGAGCCCTTGATTGTCTTGGACTTGAACTGGGAAGTAGGGTGGTTACCTTAGTAAGCGTTTCTACTACTCATGGCCCTTCCTGGCGAAGTCTTGCTCGTGCTCTTCCAAAGAAACCAAGATCCCGAATGCGAAACCAGATGGGAAGCTCTGCCGCCTTCGCGAACGCCACGAGTTCTTGAGTTCTGTGCAGTTGGTGACAGACATAGATCGAGTACAAGCCTCACCGGTGAAGCAAGTCATCAGGCGCTCAGCTTGGCCCCCAAAGCAGTTCACCCAGCCACCCCACCAATTCGAGATGCTGCATGGGCTCAGACCAGGCGTACGGCTGAGCTGCCACACAGACCTCTACAAGGTAGGGATAACTGTCTATAGCTATATCCGATCGTGTTCTGCACCCCGTTTCACACTCTCCTCTTGACGCGTTCATATTCAACACCCGTCCTCCGTTGAAAACTCGAGATGTCATTGAGACCGGACGACCGCGCCTCGCGCAGCCGGTCGAAGTCGGGTACGCATGACCGGTCAAGGTCGCGTAGCAATGTACGCGCACCAAAGGTCCCGTCTCCTCCATCCAGCGCGGCATATGGCTACCCTCCGGGTCCGCCGCCCATGTCCGGACCTCCCATGCCTGGATCGTTCAGCAATGGAATTACCTCGCCATCCTACGAGGTGAGGTCGCCTCATGGAGCCGCAGAAAGACCAACTTACTTCCCACCGACATCAGCAGCACCATCTCACTACCCGCCAGCCCCAAGCGTGCCATATCCTGCTGACGATGGCGGGTGGACGATGGGCGACTACACGGACCTCCCGCCTCATGAACGGCCGGGCTATGTGCCTCCGCCGGCACAGTTCCCACAGTGGCGGCAACAGCATGATGATGACGATGATGATCTGGCGTACGAGGATAGCAATAAAGCTAATGGTGGTCCTCCACATCATCCGGCATACAGCAACACTTACCCGCCACAGCCTCAATATCCGGGGCAACCTGCGGAGAGCCCTTCGACGGCAGGCTACCGTTACACGCCGCAGACAGCTGCTAGAGATGCTCATTCATCTTCACATGGCTATCAGTACGCTCCACCTCCGGAAAAGATTACTTACACCGCAACACCACAGACGGGAGTGCCACCCGCTCAGTATTCGCAATCCGCGCAACGACCTGTCGACCAGTTGCCTCGAAAGTACTCACAAGAAAGGCACAACTCCTACTCAAAAGGCGCGCAAGTCATGGACATTACTCCAGGTCACGACAAGCGCGACCGCACGTCGTCCACCTCGAAACCTCACCGCTTGTCTGTCAACACGGACCAGCCCGGTCTACATGCACCGTCAGCAGGAGGGCCAGGATCTCGAATGGATCGCTTGTCGATCAGCGGTAACAGGCCTGATATGCACGCGCTGGGCGGCGCAGGAGGAATGCCGCCTGCAAGCCCGTTGCTCGAAGCGTACCATGGCACTTATCAGTCACTTTCGCCCATGCATCTTGCCATGAGACCGGGCGATGAGGATGACATGAGCGATTTTGAGCCTTTGTCATCTGCAGTGTCCAAAGCCGGCAAGAAGGGACCAGGCAAGCTCGAGCGAGACGCCGAACGTAGCAAGGAGAAGAAACGAGTCGTGTTATACGACGCCGAAGAGGACGCCAAGAAGATTGCCAAAGCGCTCAATCACCACAAAGTCGACCCGGACCCTCTCATTGACATCCTGCCCAGTCTCTCACATGACCAGATTTGGGAGCTGCGGAAGGAGTACAAAAAGCAGGTCAAGATCCAAGGTAAAGGCATTAACCTGCCAAAGCACCTCAAGCTGAAAGTCACTGGCAACTTTGGCAAGGCTGCGTACGTGACGGCACTCGGTAGGTGGGAGGGCGAAGGGTACTGGGCGAACTTCTGGTATCAATCTCACGGCAGTAGACGAGAGCTACTCATCGAAACTTTGATGGGCCGCCCCAACCTTGATATCAGGAATATCAAGGACGAGTTCAAGGATAAGCGGTATTCGGACAGCTTGACCAAGTGTATGGAGAAGGAGCTGAAGATGGACAAGTTCAGGACTGCCGTGCTTATGGCGCTCGAGGAGAGGCGGCAAGAAGAGCAAGACGTCTACCCGCCTGAGTACCGTAACCGCGACGTCGAGATGCTGCATCGTGCCTTGACCGCCAAGCAAGGTGGCGAAAGTGCGATGCTCGAGATCATTGTGCGGCGAAGCGATGCTCATCTCAGGGAGGTGCTCAGGACGTACGAACGAACGTATGACGAGAACTTCGCGCGGGCGGCGCTGAAGAAGAGCAACAACCTGGTGGTAAGCCACATTCCCTATCCACTATTAAGCCAGCAGCAGATTACTGACCACACAACAGGGCGAAGTCATAGCCCACATCCTCAACGGCGTCATCAACAAGCCCGCCCGCGACGCTCTGCTTCTCCAGCACGCCATCAAGGACGTTGCCGAAAGGAACAAAGATGATGACTTGAGGTACGAGTTACTGATCTCACGCCTGGTGCGCTTGCACTGGGACAAACTGCATCTCTCGCGCGTCAAGCGGGCGTATGCCGAGAAGTACGGACGAGAGCTGCAGGAGGATGTTGAGGATGCGACGAAGGGTGATTTCAGGGAGTTTATGTGCGAGTTGGTTGAGGCGAAGTGACCCGTGATTTAATTGAGGGAACTTCAGGCTGAGTTTGGTCGAGCAAGAAAGCGCAGGGTGGCAACGTTGAATGTGTGAGTGCGCTTCTCGTGGTATCGCCTGCGAAGCGCATGTGGACTCGGGTCTTGAGGCAGAACCTGGCCGGCGATTTCCAGCGACTCGCGGACTGTACGCACGCACTACTGCTGTGAAGCCTTCCAGTGCGCATACTCGAGGAGCACTTCTTTGCCGGCAGCGTTCGCGGACGCTGCTGGGTTGTGCTGGTACGCCTGACCGGGAGATCTTCAGAGCCGTTGGTAAAGGATACAGAACACCTAGCTAGGTATACGCTCCGAGCCGTGGAGGCTTCAAGAAGCTCAAGAGATCCATCTTGCTGAAGCACCAGACCAGCACTGAGCTTCTCCGCATAGCCACCCACCTACCCTCCCACTGCGCCATTGCTGCAAGTAAAACACTCTCATCTGTGCGCCTCGACGCCGCTGTCACTTCATGTATGAACAGGTTGGGTATACGTAAGAAGTCAAGAAGTGGGGATTGCTTTAGGTCGAGTCCCAGACGTTGATACGTTGGTCGTGTCGGTTCTTATCCGCTCACATGAGGGTGCAGCAGCCGCCTTGCTTGTCGCCCTTGACATTCTTAACTTGCAGGGCCACACGCGCGGCCTCTGTAAAGGCCTCGTTGACGCCTCGGTTCTTCATTGCCGAGCATTCTGCCATCGCTGTCAGTATACCGCGCCACGACACAGCTGCTTGACCGGCTTGTGTGCACATACCGAGATACCTCAACGCCTTGATCTTCTCCGCCACGGCCAGCCCTTGCTTGTAGTCAATCATGGGCCTCTTCGGCTCGTGGCTCCCATCCACCTCCTCATCGCCATCTCGCTGTTCTCGCAAGTCGCACTTCAGCGCAACCAGCACTAGCCGTACACCCGGGCAGTTCTCTGCTATCTCGCCCACCCACTTGCTCTCCACGTTCTCTAGCGAATCGGGGCTATCGACGCTAAAGCAGAGCATGATGGCGTGCGTGTCATCGTAGGAGAGGGAGCGTAGGCGGTCGAACTCCTCTTGCCCGGCCGTGTCCCAGAGGGAGAGCTCGACGTGGACGTTGTCGATGAAGATGTCGTGGACGTAGTTCTCGAAGACAGTCGGTTCGCTGCAGCGTCATCATTGTTAGCGATCCCGGCGCATGTCTCTGGTGGGCGTGGGCGTGTCTTACTAGACTGTAGGGAAGTAGCCTCGAGTGAAGACATTGAGGAGAGATGTCTTGCCGCTTGCGCCGTCGCCTCTACAACATCACCGCTGTTAGCCTGTTGTTCTCTGTTCCTCTGCCACCTCGTCGGCATCATGCGCCGCGCTCCGCCGCGCTCCGACGTACAGTAATACCAGCTTGCGCTGCACCGTCTTGGTCCCACCACAGAGCGGCATCTTGTGGGCTCGCTATAATCGCGCCTTCACTCCAGATGTCTCTTCTCTTGCCGCCGACCAACGCTCGGTGATGTTGTGAATAGGTGCAAGTGGTGAGGCAAGCGTCCGGTCACCGGCAATATTTGCGAAGCGTCCGGGATCGTGATAGGCAATGAAACAGCGTGGTGGTACAGGTGTGAGGGAGCAACGAAGTGGCCGTGGGGAAGCAAATACTCCGTGCGCTGTGAGGTCCTGATGATCGTCTGTGAAGGGCTGATGCTCTCGAAGCCTCGGGGAGGATGTCAATTGTCAGGATGATGGGTGGTAACGAGGCCGGCAAGGCGGCGGCGGGCGGGCCAGCCTTGGGACCCAGTCTCCAGATGATGGAGGCTCCACCGAGGGTCACGGTTAGTTAGGCTAAAGTTAGAATCCCTGCTGCAGAGGCGGAGACTTCGGCCCTGCCAAGTTGGGGCCAACGGTTCGGGCAGGTCTGCCTGGTCTGGACGATTCGGTTGGATTTCGGGACCGTCGTTGTTCCTACTTGCAAGCTGCGCCGCGAGACGTCGCAAGACAGTACTGGTTGCAGGCTGTTCATGAAAGACTACCCGGCACGTTCAAGTTCACGAAGGTATATCATGTTCAAGACAACGCAAGAGAGCCCAAGTAATGAGAAGGCCAAGGTATGACATGCATGTTCTGCACCAGTGACTGCCTCGGCTCTGACGCCTGAGTAGTACGTAAACTCGCAGCTCTTCGACCATGCTCTCCGAAAGTACTACATACGCTCAATCTTCCTCGCGTCCACCACGCCTATCCTGCAACCGCCTGCTCAGATCCACACCCTCAGCCTCGCGCCTGACGCTGCCAACGAAGCGGGCCGTGTCAGACCTCTTCTTGTCGTCCTCCTCACGCTGCTTCGCTTCCCTCGCGGCAAGGTCTGAAAGCCTTGCCTTGCGGTCTGACTCGAGCTCTGAAGCATTCGATTGCATTGCTGCCAACTTGGCTGCGCGGTCCGCTTCATCGTCTCTCTTCGGCTCTCCTGGTGGCGAACTGTAAGGCTTGCGCTTGCTGTCGCGTATGTCTGCGTCGGGACGATGGCTCTCGCGCCTCGTGTCTTCGCCCTTTTTGCGCTGGTATGGTGAGCGCGAGCGAGAGTCTGACGAGCCAGAACGACGTGGGCTAGGGTATGACTTCCTGCGATCCTTGCGGTCATCATCGCGCCGCCTTGGAGGTGATCGTGATCGAGAAGCGCTGTGATCACGCTCGCGACGCGACCTGTAGCTCCGGTCGCGGCGGTCTTCATCGCCATCTCTCCTTGGGGCAGGCGACCTTGACCGTGAACGGGCTTCGGAAGGCGAACGCCTCCTATGCCTGTGCGAGCGGTGCCGATGAGATGTCCGCTCATCGCCGTCGTCACTGTACCGCCTCCGCTTGCTCCTGTGTCCGTCCTCGTCGTCCCGGTGTCGGTGTCGGTGCTTTCGAGGTCTACGCTCCTTGTCCTTGTCATCCTCGACATCCTTCCCAGCGGCCTGTAGCAACTGGCGCCTTCTCGCCGGATCGTTCATCATAGCCTCATAAGCAGCCTGTTCCTGCTTCTTGATCGCCAGCATAGGGTCATTCGCCACCTTGGCCATCACATCTCTTGCTGAGTTCGCATTCTCATTAAGCGCCATGAACCCCTCCTGCCCGGCATCCTTCTTCAAGGCATCGCTCTCACTCCGCTTCACCAATCCATCCAGACGGCGCTTTCCGAGCAGATATCCCTCCATCTCCTCGGTGACTCCACCAGCACCTGGGCCGCCGGAGCCGGGACCGCTATACATCCAATCCACGCGGTCCGTCCTCTTCCTACCACCGGCAGCTTCCTGCAGTCGCTCCAGATCCTGGACTTTGCGCTCTTCGGCGCGCTCCTTCAGTACCTCCTCGGTCTTTTTGCGCTCGTCGAGCGCCTTCTTCTCTTCCTCCCACACCCGCCGCTGGTTGCTCATCAAGTGCGGGTGCCATGACTTCTTCAGATTGAGGTCGCCACCCATGTCGACGGTTGCTGTATTTTAAGTCAAGGACTTGACGTTGCGGTGAAAGTGACAAAGTGAAGGGAGTTTGTAGACACACGAGGCTGGAAAGAGAGCCGCCCCACACTTCCCAAAAAGTGACTCCGCGGCTGGTGCCGTTGTCGATTGTGGGGAAAGTGCTCCGGCCGCGGCCGCGTTTGCCTGGAGCTTGAGCTTCGACGTTGGAGGTTCGTTGAAACCAAAACTCCAAACCCATCTTATTATCCACTTCCGACAGCATTCTCGACCTCTTGACTGTCGCAACAAGCGCAAGTACACCATCATTACCTCTGTAACAGTTGCGCCATTACTCAAGTTCAGGACATCCCACTCCATCCTCCAACCCCGCCAACATGTCCGACGACGATGACTTCATGCAAGCGTCCGACGACGAGAAGTGAGTGCGCATCTGACCTTCCGGAAATAGCATTACTAATGAAATCGTAGCTACGACTTCGAATACGAGGACGACGATGAGGCGGAGGAAGGCGGCGATGTGGACGTGGAGAACAAGTACTACAATGCAAAGCAGATGAAGGCGGACAACCCGGAGGAGGCAATCGATGAGTTCCTAAGCGTACCAGCACTGGAGCCGGAGAAAGGCGATTGGGGCTTCAAAGGGCTCAAGCAGGCGATCAAGTTGGAGTTCAAGCTGGGTCGCTATGACAAGGTCAGCTTGATCTCTTTCTCCCACGGCGCTACGAACGCTGACCGTTGTTCAGGCGGTCGAGCACTACAGCGAGCTGTTGACGTACGTCAAATCGGCCGTCACCCGCAACTACTCCGAGAAGTCCATCAACAACATGCTCGACTTCATCGAGAAGAACGCAGAGGACGACGCGGCGAACGAGTGCATGGAGAAGTTTTACTCCAAGACGCTTGAGTCTTTCCAGACGACGAACAACGAGCGATTATGGCTGTCCACGAACACCAAGCTGGCTCGGCTGTGGTTGTTGCAGAAGGACTACCCTCGCCTCACAGACAAGGTTCGGGAGCTGCACAAGGCTTGTCAGCTCGAAGACGGTTCCGATGATCCAAGTAAAGGCACGTACTCGATGGAGGCGTACGCGCTCGAGATCCAGATGTACGCCGAGACCAGGAACAACAAGCGTCTCAAGGTATGACAAATTCGCCTTCACGAATTGGGCATGGACGCTGACCTCTAACCCCAGGGACTGTACAATCGGGCCATCAGCGTTCGGTCGGCGGTTCCACATCCCAAGATTATGGGTATCATCCGGGAGTGTGGTGGAAAGATGTACATGAGCGAGGGTAGGTAAGGGATGACCCCTGCAGCGGTTCGCGCCAGCTAATCGATTCCCAGAGAACTGGAAGGACGCCCAGAGCGCTTTCTTCGAATCATTCCGAAACTACGACGAAGCCGGCTCGATGCAGCGGATCCAGGTTCTCAAGTACCTGGTCCTGACTACCATGCTGATGGGCTCCGACATCAACCCGTTTGATTCGCAGGAGACAAAGCCGTACAAGAATGACCCCCGGATCGCGGCAATGACGGAGCTGGTTGACGCGTACCAGCGCGACGATATCAGTCAATATGAAACAGTGCTGAAGAAGAACCAAGACCTCCTTGCAGATCCGTTCATTGCCGAGAACATCGACGAGGTCACCCGCAACATGCGCACGAAGGCGGTTGTCAAACTCGTTGCGCCATACACGCGTTTCCGCCTCGACTTCATCGCAAAGAGGCTGAGCATCTCGATCGCTGAGGTGCAGGACATTGTGGGCTTCCTGATCATGGACAGGAGGCTGCGTGGCAAGATCAACCAAGATGCCGGGACCGTCGAGATCGAGAGCCGTGCAGACCAAGATCGCATGCACGCCGTGGCTGACTGGACGGCGGCGATCCGCTCGCTCGCCTCGTACGTGCTGAACGAGGGCGAGGGTTTCAAGTCTGACGATGCCGGTGGCGGACCAGGAGGCTTGCCGCCGCTTACCTCTGCGCCGGATCTCCTCCTGTCGTCGCAGCGCACCACCAACGCTGCCGGAAAGCGAAAGGCGAACCGAGGACCAGGGAAATGACTTGCAGAAAGGCTTGCGTGAGACACCAATCAACTTCAACACTAGACGGACGCCACGAATGCAACAGCTGCCGTCTCTGGGAGCGGGCACTAGCGAAGCATTTGGAAGCATGACCCATCTGGTCTGTTCTGTGTCGTCAGGGCAGGGACCGCAGGGTGTTGCGAAAACAGCAGCAGCAGCGGATGTGGGAAGCGCTCCCATAGCCAAGAGATTTGAAGATGGCTTGACGCTTTACCCGTTACCGTCGCACCGGGCTCCCGTCATCTTGCGCAAGGTGTTCAGCAGCCGCGGCCGGACATCTTCGGATTTCGGTGGCTTGTGCTATCGTCGCACAAAAGCTGGGATTGTGAGCGAGCGAGGCCCCGCGCATCGCATTGATGCGCAACTAGCATCCAGCATCCAGCGAGATTCCGCCCAGCTTTCCAGCCTGCTTCACCGTAGAAACGATAGCATCATGAAAAAGAACCTAGCTAGCTAAGCTTGGGGTAAACTAATAAAGCGGTCGCAAGCGAACAAGCAAGCCTCCCAATCCCAAGATTCTCCAACTTTTACCGTACCCGATCCCGATCGCCAAAGCCATACCCGTCGGCAGCTTGCCCGCATAGCTCATGATTTGCCAATGTGCCACAAGCGAAGCTGCAGGTTCTAGCATCCTGGTAACCGCGCTGTCGGGACCCGTATCCTTGGGTTCCAGGTTGTTTCGGGGTTGATTTAATGCGATTGATCCCTTTCTTTCATTCTCCACAGCTTCCATGTCCCTGTTGCATGATTCTTGTCGTTCTCGCTGTGCCTGCAATGTGATGCTTTGAAGGAAGCTGAAGATCGTATAGACAGCCTCCACGTTTCCATCTACTGATCACGCCAACAACGGCGTCTTGCGGCAATGCATTGCCCACGCTCGTCTGTCCCTACGCTATCTATTTCTTGCGCAACAGGTGGCGCTCAATTATTGTCCATTGCACTCACACACACACGAACACCAGAGCGAAGACTATTGACACGCCCGGACCCTCGGCGTCTCGTCTCACACGAGGCTCAGCTTGATCGTCTATTGTGCATGAGGCGCACCTTAGTGCTGTGCACGACTTGCGAGGACTACCACTCGTTCACCCTAGCTGGCATCCCGACTAACAGCGCCTGTTCGGAGGGGTGGGCACCTGATACATGGCCTAGGCATTGCGTCGCCGCGCTCATGCTCTATAGCTCGTTGCCGCTGCTGCTTACGTTTTGTCTATGGTCTTTGTGGTTAGGCTGGCCGGTGCCTGTTGGTGTGTTAGGGAGGTAGTCTGGTAGGTATGGCATGGCGGGTAAGACTAGTCGTAGACGGGTTCTCGCCGTGATCTGATCGCCCGCAACTCGTGCCGTGAGGCGTGCTGTGCTGCAGAGCATTTTGGTACCTGGCATGAGATCGCATTGAGAGGATAGAGAGAATAGGACAGGGGGGACCCGCTCCGTTCGAGCCTATCCACTGCCTTCCCTCTTCCGTTCTACGTCTGCCGAGAGCACAGCGAGGCGTTCCCTCCCATATTGTGGATCTAGTCTAGGGCAGAGCGTGATCGTATATCTGCGTCCGCCTGCCTGCAAGCTGCCCTGTCGACGTACCCAGCACCCCGGTCGCTTTTGGGAGTCGAAGGTTACTCTACAGCAAGGAAGATCCGCCCTTTGTTTCGTGTCGCCGCGCCCACCACGCCCACGCTGCGTAGTCCGAGCCTCCGAGCCCTGGGCAAGGCAGAGTGTGTGCAAGGCTGCTGGCACCCGCACGGCACTCCACTTGGTCGTTACATACTCAATCTGATGCCCTGCCTACTCCGAACTCTGACCTGAGCTTTCTTGCTGCTCGCTGGTCATTGCTTCCTGTCGGGATCTGTATATGCAGCGGCCATCAGCAGATCCTTCTTGAAGGCAACGGTCTGTCTGGTAGCTGGAGGCGGATCCTGATCCTTCAGCATTCCAGTGTTGCCTTCCTCATCTGGACTCGACAGCTTGCTCGTCTGCTGGTCACAAACACCTCATCGGCCTTTGATACACCAGACTTGACGGCAACGCAGGACCAAAGCAAACAAATTCCACGATCCAGACGATCCAGAGCCCCGCTTGGTTGCTTTAGCTTGGGCTGCTAGCCTGGGGTTTGGGAAGATGCATCGTCAACCTGTCGCGACGTACTATCATCACGCATACCCACCACAGACCGCTCATCAAGGACAATATCATGACCCAGCAGCTCTGGTCTCGCTGGGTTATCAACCGCTGCAATTGCCATTGCAGCAGCAGCATTCCGTGGCGGAACAGCAGCTGTCGCTAGCGGCGGCCGGCTTCCAGCATCCAAACTTCCGACCTCATCACCAGCAAGCACTTCCGCTTCGGACGCGGCAACAGAATCGTCGGCAGGCACTCGCAATGGCGTACTCACAACAGGCGGAGGAGGAGTTCGCGGAGTTGCAGAAGTTGAGCAATGAGTACGAGCCTGAAGTGACTGTGAGTGAAGCTCCGACGTCGTTGTCAAGGGTTTTAGAGTTGCGGGAAATCGAGAAAGCGCTGACCATGATCTCCAACAGGGGCCGCTTGTTGGTCAACGTGAGCCGAGCACTGCCATCACGACTGAGTATGCGTCTGCGGATCCCGTGTTCAGGGCGAAGACGGAGGTAACCGAACGTGAACATCACAAGTGCGAACGCGACTGACTTGGGCCCTGCAGGCTCTCCCTCAGAAGTACTCACACTACCGCACGACCCGGGGAGATGGCCGATGTGGATGGCGAGCAATTGGGTTCGGCTACTTCGAGACTCTTATCCACCTGGGCGACAGCAACAAGTTCCTCGAGGAGGAAACGCGCCTTCGGTCCTTGTCGAACGTGCTCAATGCTGCCGGCTTCGACTCGCTGCTATATGAGGACTTCGCCGACGAGGCTTTCGATCTCTTGAGGAAGGTCGCCAATGCACTGCCAGCCGGTAACGCGGACGTCATACTCCACGAAGCATTCAACGACGAGGACCTTCAGAACTACATCATTACCTACTTGAAGGTTCGCTTACCATGATAAGACCCTGACGATGAAGCATCATTAACCCTGTCTAGACCCTTACATCGGCATGGATGAAGACGAGACCGAGCGAGTATGCGCCATGGCTGCTTGGCCAAACCGTGGACCAATACTGCGACCATCATGTTATGCCAATCGGCAGCGAGATCGACAATGTCAGCCTCAGCGCGTTGAAGGACGTGCTGCTTTCTTCGGCTGGCATTGCCCTTGAGGTGCTCTACCTGGATCGCACGGAAGGTGGCGAGGTCAACATGCATCGATTCGACCCTGTCAATCCTCAGGGCGGCCTCACCATTGGCACCATCAGATTACTGTACCGCCCTGGTCACTACGACATCCTGTACAAGGCCGAAGACCTCCCGCCGGCTATTGCTGCCATCCCAACGTACTTGCAGTACTCCAGTCACACGCACAACGAGCCCGTGTACGACCTCGGCGTTTCGGACTTCATGACGGCAATCCCGGGCATGTCTTATGCCAACCCGCACCAAGGATGGATGTCTAACTCCAGCTACGGTCCCGACTTGTTTGGCTCGTCCGCACCAGTCCAGCAGTGCGCACCACCTGTGTCAACACCTGCTCCTCCACCTCAACCGCAGATCCAGCCGCAACCGGTGTACCTTCCTGCGACACCAACTCACCTCGTGGCACCTCCATCACAAATGCCCCAGCAGATGGCGATCCGCACCGCATCGCATGCTACCCTCGCGCATCCCGCTTTCCAGCCGGGCGGCCCATTCAGGTCATCAGCTTGGGAGCTGGAAGACGGCTTTGGCCAGTTGTCGTCGTCGATGCCTTTTCAGACCTCGATATTCAGGGAGTACGTCCAGTCGAAAATATCTTGTTATACTCAAGGCAATCGCTAACGCTCGTTAGATCGCACTTCAACACCGCCCATTTTCTCAATCCGGACTTTCAACCCAAGGAGTGGCGGCCTGACGACGACTACGTGACCACGAGCAGCAAAAGCTCGCGACACAGGAACAGCGGGTGACCTCCGGTGCTGGTCGCAACATCTCACAGACTCGCCGTCTGACCTTCACATGTGCGAGATCCGGCACTCCTGTCCCGGAGCGCCTCGACCCGCTGGCGGCGTGTCACAGGTGTGACACAAAAGGAACGGCATGCCGCATTAGCTCTATCACCACCACACACACCACCACCGACCTGCACGCTCATTACCGCTCTCCATCACGGATAACGACGGCTTACGACCCAAGACTTATCACCTCAGGGTACCTTAGAGCAGCAGAGTCTATCGATCAGCATACTTCCTCTCCAGCATCCCTATAGCCTCTTACGAACCCTAATATTGCAGATAGCAGATAGCGCGACGGCGGCGGCAGGTTGCATCAAAAGGCAGGTGTTCATGCAGGACTCACGGGTCGGGCTTGATGCATTTAGCGACGGCGATGGTGAGAGTCCCGGCGAAACAACCGCGGCCTTTGCGCCCACGATTTCGGTATGTCATCAGCATTGGATGTAAGGCTTGATACAACATAGCTAGATGGCAGAGTTAATCAGACCCCACATTCTCTTCGAGGCACACTCTCCGCGCTTTTCGCTATTGCCATCTGGCAGTGTTGCGGTCGATTAGAGAAACCCACCGCAAGGAACGGCGCCTGGACAAAGTCGCTGTACTGATCACTCGATGAGAATGGCCTCGCTGGTGACTGGTGACCGTCCGCTGGTAGATAGACGCCTGGTTCCCAATTGGACTCCGATCGTCATCACATTGTCGCGCCGCAGGATCTTAATACGGCTACTTTGCTGTCTACATGTACAACAACAACAAAACGGGGCCTTTCAGACGAAGGCGTCCACTACAACGTAATGCTACGCCGAGGCTGACACGGCATTATAGTCTGGGATCATCCCTTCTGATGTGCCTACTCGCCTGAAACTACAAGAGTCACTTTGACTGCTCGTACGGCTATGCGTATTATGTCCTCCTTCCCGCTTTTGCTCGTCTTACATGGAGCTGCCAGAGCAGCGGCTAGACTCTCTAGCCCACTTGGGTTCACGACCACCACGGGCGCTGGGCACACAAACCTCACGGGCAGTCCATCCGCACTCTGCCCCCTGCGCTTAGACGAGCATTCCGCACGTTAGAAGCCAGCCTCTTGGGGTCACCACTCACAATCACATCAGACTAGGAAGGCACGTTCAAGCATTCTGGCACCCGGGCCCCGCAGTTGAGTGGCTCGACAGCGGCGTGCGCTGCGTGGCTGCAAAGCAGCAAGCCGCTACCCGTCGCCAAGAACGACATGTCTGACCATGAAACGCACAAATGGCTACTGATGCCACGTACAGGCTTTGCTTCGGTATGAAGGAAGCACGTGGATTCCACTCCATATCGATACCGTTCGCTTGAGTGCCGAGACTGCTCAGGATCTTCAGATCGCACGCTTCTTCTCCACACTCTTGAGAACCCGGACCCCACAACTGAAGTAAGTGAACAGAAAACCAACACCATGGAAGACTGTCGCCAATCGCTAATTTTCTCGTAGCATCTGGCTCGGCGCGGCAACCACCAACATGGGCCTCCTCAAGCAACTCGTCTGGCTCGCCGTCTGCGCATTCACCGCCCAAGTCTTGCACATAGCCTATCACGTCCGACTAGCGAGGTTCGCAGGTCAAGCCATCGAACGCAACCTCCAGCCACTGAATGACACCCTATCCCGTATCGGAATTCAGTATGCAGGGCTCGCGGATCTGGCCACCACTGCACACTTTTTACAACAACATGTCCATTCGGACCACCATTCGGCCTGCTTCTCATTGCTCTCATCCCTGGCGCAGAAGGCGAGAACAGCTGCAGAAGCTCAAGGTCAGGTCATCGAGCTAGGCAATGCCGTCGTCACAGGAGGGGGCGCTCTCGCCACCAATGCCTTCATCTTTGTCGATGAGGTTTACACGCTAAGCGACAAGGTCAAGACGGCCCGTATGGCGAACCTCTTGACTGAGTCCGCTGCGCATGCTACCGCGCTCACGAGGTTGCGAAACGGATACGCCTGGTTCGCCACTTCCGTGGCGCTCGTTGCGGGTGAGATGGCGCAAGCAGCGGAGCACTGCAGCAGCGTCCGTACATACCTTGAGTCACTCATGGCACAGTCACTACTGGCGGACGAGTTGAATGTTGCGATCAATAGCACCCAGCACCATACCGGCAGTTCACGCATGGTGTGGGACTTCTTGGAGGGACAAGTGGAGGCTCCCGGGCCGCCCGTAGGGGTTATGTGAGCGCACTAGGACGGGCGTTGTCTCTGTCGCTCGCTGTGGGAGACGAACACATGCATGGTGGACTGCAGGATGCTCGTCTAGAACGAACGACATGTCAGGAGGTGGAGCGTTACAAGTCTATGGGCCGGTATGGGTGTGAAGAAGGAGCATGGTGCTCTCATTGAGACTGTCCCAACTTTCTTAAGCGACAGCAAAACCGCACCACATGGTTACCTATCTGTGCCTGACCATAAATGCTTGAGCTTGCTCGGACAGCACGTCGCTTCTGCCACTGCGCTGGTGGCTGATGGAAACACGTCTGCAGCATTCTCGCCTGCTTCAAGTATCTCTCCTGCTCCAAGCATCATCTCCCACCTCATGCGAACCCGCTCCCGCCCTCCTCCAGTCCCTTCCGCGAGGCCGCCATCCTCACAGCCTCCTGCTCAGTCGCCTCCTCCGCCATCCTTTTGAACCAGGCCAGCACATCATCCATCACGGCCGGCCACACGAGCTCGGGCACGGCGGTCTGCAGCTCTCCGCTGCTGAATGTGGCACACGACACCGGTACGCCGGCGTAAGGGTTCGGCTCCAAGCTATCCCTTGATTGATCCAGTAAGTGGGATTTGCTGAGCGTGCTTTGACTGTGCTCGAGGCTACTGCTACCGTCAGTTTGCACGCTACCGTCAGTTTGCACGCTGCCGTCAGTTTGCACGCTGGCGACACTCTGCAGGCTGGTGACACTCTGCTGCATCGCGGCCGCCGACTTGGGGAAGGAGTAGCTGCTCTTCTCCAGGCTAGTTCTGGCCTGCAGACTGCTTGAGTTGCTCAGAGGGCTGTCGGCGCTATGGTTGAGTGCTTGCGCTTGGCCGTCGGGCTTCGGCGGAATTGTAATCGCTCCTGAAGTGGACGTCACCGAGCCCTCACGCCCGTGGCGGCCGCGGGTGGAGCTATGCCTCGACGCTAAGCTGTCCGCATAAAGCGGGTTGCCGGATCTGGCGGTGTTGAGGAGCGTGCCCTTGCGTGCACGGTCCATGATCCAGCTCCGGGCCCTAGGTCCGGCAAGGAGATGGGCCAAAGCCTTGCTCTTCAGCTCAGATGGAGTGTGCGTCGGCTGGATCACTGCGATAGCTTCGAGCTTGTAGCCGATCGGGTCTTGCGTGTTCGCTGTGAACTTGCCGTCGAGGTACTTGAGCACGGCTTCACTGCCTTCGCTGAGGCCGACAACGTAGAGCCGGACGTCTTCGCGTGTGATCTTGTGGATGACGTGCTCGAAGACGCTGGAGACATGCGCCTCTGGCGTTTCGTGTCCCGGAACGCGATTGTAGACTGGGTCGATGCGAATGTGGTCGTCAAGAGCCGTCTTCTTCGGCCGAGCCAACCACGTGGGCTGCGCCATGCTCTCATTGAGCTGGTAAGAGTAGATGAGCTGGCCAGGATTGAGGATGATCACGCCCGGCGTGTCACCTCCCTTGCCATCTGTGTGCCCTCCAGCCTCTGCTCCATCCAGCTTGAGCTCCTCAACCGCCTTTTCCACGGTCTCGACGCGTGCGACAGAGCTCCCAGCCTCTTCGCTCGAGCCCCAAGCCTCAAGGTTATCGACCAGGCCCACTGCAGACCCACCGTCGATACCGGCCTCTCGCATCACCAGCCGGTAAGCCCAGATGCCGAGGTCTTGCATGTGCTCGTTCACTACCACGACCACGTCCTTCTTCTTCTTCAGCGTCTCCAGCTCCGTGGTCAGGATCTGCGTGTGCGGACCCTCCGGTTTCGTGTCGATGAAGCTGTCGCCATTGACGTAGAGCTGCTTCACTTCCATGGCATCAAGCGAAGAGAGCACGATATCCCGCACGCACGTGTGCATCGCCTCCTTGCGCACCTCATTGGCACGTTCATTGTCGGTGTGGTAGAAGTCGAAGAATCTGCCCGGGGGGTCCTCTGCGTCGACGATCTGCCCGTTCTCGTTGAGCTTGTAGCCGAGGCCGCTGAGGTCGGCGGGATAGAATGGGTCCTTTGGAAGGTCGGAGGAGGTGCGGCGGAACATATTGGTGACTGATCGCAGTGTATCAATGATGTTTGACGGTGGTGGTTGATTGTCGAAGTTGGTGATGGTCGAAGGTTTATAAGAACGGGCTTTGCACTTTGCACTTTTAAGCGGGGTCCGCAAAGTTTGCGTCTGCTGGTTGAGGAAGGAGCGATCAACAAACGCCGTCAAAGCATGTGAAAGGAGCGGATTCTTGCGATCAACGCAGACAAGAGACAATATGGATGGGCCATGCATGCAGCAAGTGATGACATGTGACAAAGGTCTGGGAGTGCTACTTGCTTCAGTATGCGACGCTATAACATCGAGAGAGCAGCGGGAAGTACAGCCTACCCACCGAGAAGACCAAACCCCTGCTGTCTTTACAGGTACGTGGGAAGCTTCTATTGCGGGCTTGACTCTTCTTGTGCCATCGTGTAGCGTTCGTCGGAAGATGGTAGATCAGGCTGGGAACAAAATCCATGGCCGGCTCAAGGGTCTCTCGAGCAGCCGTACAGCCTACCGGTATGCATATCCCAACAACAGCCGAAACGAGAAGCAGCGCAGGGCCCTCATGGCAGACGGCGCGCGTTCGAGCTTCGGTACAGCACGCGAAGTACCTCACGAGATCTCAGACGAGTTGGAATGCAGCCCCGGCCACCGAACATTGAACCCGCCCCTTGAAAGGCTCTGCGAGAGCACTTGCGTGCCGCTTCACAACGAAACTCACGCTGAATTCAGTCCTGCACGAAAACATGTCCCGAGTGAACAGCATTGTCATAGACTCTCCGGGTGCTCACACCAGATGGTAGGCCACTCCGAGCCCCGTAGCCGTGTTGCCGCCGTTGCCGACCCAACGCCACCGTAATGCATTTTGCTGTACAGTATCGTACACTCCCCTCGTCCGGAAGGCATTGACTGGTCTACATTCTACCAGCTCGCCTTCTTCACCCCAGGTATCTGGCCAGCAAGCGCTTTCATCCGGAATTGATACTGTGGTCGCAGTTGTCAGTCCCACTAGCCATCCACTCCACCTCAAGCATTTTCAACATACCCTAGCCATCCTGAAATCCCGAAATACACCTCTTCCCTTGCCACCCATGATACACCGGTTCCGGATCTGCGTCGGCCGGGTGTAGCAGTGCATCTGCGTGAGCTGGAGCTGCGCTTGCGCACGCGTGCGCTGGGGGAGGGAGGTGTTTCGGATCATGAATCGGAGGGCTTGCCTGTGCATCCAACCTTGTCAGCTAAGTACCTTGCACTGTTTTCCATGATATAGCGCAGAGGCTGCCTTGGGGGAGAGGAATGGCGGCGGCGCACCTTTCGGGCTCGTGCTCTTCGAAGACTTTCCGCTTCGTGTGGTCGCGGATGATCTTGATGTTGGTGAAGCAGCCCAGGTCGAGCCTCTTTGGTCGGAATTGCGCCATCGTGTCTGCAGGGTGCAGGAGTGGGAGATGTATTGGATCGGTCCACCGTCGTTGAATCGTGATGCGAAGTCCAGCGGCGCCGGAGATGGGTTAGGGTTACGAACCCTACAATATGAACACCGCCCTTGAGTATTACCGACCGCCACAGAGCAGCGAGACAACAGCTTCTCGCGTGCGACTCGGCCTTCACACTCACACGCAAGGCCGCCTTCAATGCAGTCCCTGCGGTAAATACAGTGGTGCAACGGACAAATGCAATGGCCGCATATTGAGGGCTGCTTGGCACAGGACCGCCCACTATCTATATACATATGCACAAGGCATGGACTTCTCGAGGCAAGTATATCAGTCAACGACGCGAGTACTACGAGCGTTCCCACCGACAGCGTCGTGGAAGTGTTCGAAGGGAGTTCGTACCCTGCTACCTACGGCCTAGGCCATCGTGTTGGATCTACACCTTGCTCCCGTCGTTACCATGGAGTTAGTTCCTCGCGTACTGTGCGGTCTAACGCCGCCGAGCTTGCTGCCATGTTCATCTAGGTGAACGACGACTGGACGCCCTAGTCTCCAAAGACCTGGCACCGTCGTCCTCAATCCCGCCTCCCGGGTCACGACTAGATCAGCGTGCGAGCACGTGCATCGTAATCAATGTGCGCCCCGGACCAGGTATAAAGCGAGGCATCGTTGCGTGGGCATCAGCCATTGCCTCGAGTCCTCAGCCACCAACCATGCCAACCGTTGGAAATGGGGCGACCCAAGCTCCACCACCGCAACACCACGTGCCAGACCACAATTCCTGTCGACGCTCCGCGAGACCATGTCTTCCCATCGGAGGGACCCGCTCAATTCCTCTGCCTCCCCTCCGCATCTGTGTCACAGAACGCTATGGAGTTTCGTGTAGTTACTTGGGCCGCAAGGATAATCAGCGCCTTCCGCATGGTTATCCTGTCGTGTGGCGCAGAAGAATGGAAGGCCTGCGTTGGGGCCGAGTGCTCGAGAGACACTGCCGCCGCGTGCTCGGTTTGGGTCTCGTTATCACCAGACGGAATCATCTCCTTATGGCGCTGGCTTCAGAAACTGCAAACGGTCGATCGGGTCTTCGTGATATGGTTCCTGGCCTGCGTTGTAGAGGGCCTTCGAGCGCATCGTGCGAGGAGCTTCAGCGTTCGTCTATTGGCCACAAGCTTTCCGCCTCACAGTCCGCTGCCAAGCTTGACGATCGCAAGTTTGCGTGCGGAGTGGGCTCTGGAGGTGAAAGCAGACGAGGCCACAAAAGGCTCGACGTGCGGAGTTCTCCCACAGTAGTAGGGTATGTCGACGCCCAGTTCCGCAGCTCACTGTAGATCATGGAACAGCCTCCCATTCAACCCCTTCATTCCTTCATTCACCCATCAAACATCCACACCCCAGCCACCCGCTCCCAAACCTTGCCCTGCTCCTGCTCCCCCCTCGTCGCCCGCTTGCCCACACCTGTACCCTGCATCCCACCGGCAAACACACCCACCCCATCCTCCCAATCCCGCTTACTCGCCTCAATCAACACATCCGCCAACGCCTCGGCATCACTCGCCGTCCCGCTCGCCTGCCACAGCAACGTCTTCGCCACCCGCACCTGCCGCAACTTCGGCAGCGAGCCCTCGTCAATCGCAATCAAGATGTCGATCGCGCTGATCTTGTCCTCGACGCCCGGATCGCCCGAGTTGGTGAGCTCGAGGGTGCGGAGGTTGTTGTGCTGAAGGGGCTCGACGGCCGCGAGCTGGTCCGGGTCGTCGGCGTCGGCGTCCATGCTGGGGAGGGCGTACTTGGTGTGCGCGTGGTTGAAGTGGCCTTCGTCGAAGAGGGCCGGGGTGATGTAGTCGACGCTCAGGCTGAGGCGTTGAATTTGGGGGAGGAGGAGGAGGATGTCGTCCAGGGCGTGGGAGCCGAGGCGGGGCATGAAGCGGATCTTCAAGCTCTCGAGGTTCCTCAACGGGCGTACGGCTGTTTTGAGGAGATGGGTGATTGCGTAACCTTTGGCCTGAGGGCAGTGCTCGATCGTCAGGCTGCGCAGGGTCTGGGGGAATGTGACGACGCCGTGGAGGAAGTGGCCGTCTATGCCGCCGCTGAGGCTCAGGTTCTCGAGATGTGGCGACCAGGTGAAGGCGGTGGGCTTGTGGTGTGCGCCGAAGCCTCCGGAGCGCGGGAGGCGGAAGGTACGGAGGTGCTGTAGATGTGCGACTGCCCTGAACAACTCCGGCAGAGGCGGGGCCTCGGATACTAGGGAGAGGTCGAGTGTGCGCAACTTTACACACTTCGACAGCCCGGCCAAGCAGTTGACCAGGAAGCTGGCCTGGGGCGCCACGAACTCCTCCAAACTCCCCTTCGTCCTACCCAGCAATCGCGCTGTCATGCTCGGTCGGCCTTGATGTACTAAGCTGGCCATGTTCAACACCTTGACCAGCTCCGACAGCGGGGACTTGCGGACGTGCAGGTTGATGGAGGGGCACATGGTGCGCACGAAGGGGTCGAAGTTCTTGCCGTACAGGTACGGCTGGGCGTAGAGGAGCGGGACGGCGGCATCGTACCACTGGTGGGCGAGGAGGCAGCAGGAGGCGAGGGTGCGTTGGGAGGTCGGGAGGCGTGTGGTGTACTCGAGGATTTGGATGATGATCTCGTCGGGGAGGTAGACGGGGGGCCCGGTGTGCTCTCGCTGGGCGGGTGTGTGGTTGTCCATTATATCTACTGCTTCGTCGCTGTCTTGCGGCGTCCCACCGCTGCGGGCACTCCGTTTCACTCGCTCGAGGTTGTCTGCCATCGCGATGGTCCAGTTGCGCTGTTGATCGAGCGCCATCTTGTACCCTACTATTGGTAAAAATTATACTATAGGTGGTATGCGACCGCGTGGATCGCCACGCTGTGGTCGAGAAGACTCACCTTGCCCTGCATGATCATCGCTGCCGGTCAGAACCAGACCACACACCGTCACGTGGCAGTGACGTATTCCGGGCCCCTTCCGCTTTGTACGCCTCAGGCACCACAGTCGGCAAGCTCCGGCCCTCAAGCTCCCGTCGCTCCTCCCAATCGTCCACCTCTGGTACCACTGCCCAACCACCAGCGTCTCCTCTCCACTCCCTGCTATAAAGCACACCAACAACACAATGATCGGCCTCCGAAGCTTCCAACGCACGGCGAGAACGCCAGCTTTCCGCCAGCTGGGCGCGCGCAGATGGCAGAGCATGGGCGTTGGCGAGAAGGGTCTCGAGGGCGCGGCGGACAATGCCTTCAACCGGGAGCGCGCCGCGGTGAAGGACCATGCGGCCGCTAGCAGTGGTATGTCACACACTCTCCCTTGTATCCCGGGCATGAAGTGTGGGTGGGAGCTGGAAGGGCAGGCCATGGGCCGAGGCCGTATGCAGCTTGTGGAGGAGGAGGGCGGAAGAGGTGGGAGGAGGAGATGCAGCGATGCCATACACCACCGATGCGACATGGGAACATATCTAGGACCACGTGCTAACACACTCGCTCTCCAACAGACACTTGGCGTAAAGGTTCCATCTAGTACGCACGACCCATATATCAATATGCCCTGCCCACCCGTGAGCCAGCCACACCAGCCTACTGATACAATTGGTTTACGCAGCATCGTGATCCCCTGCCTCATCATCGCCGCCGTCAACGCCTGGCGCCTGTGGGGCGAGCACTGGGAGCACGCCGCGCACGAGCCCATCGAGGACCGTGTCGAGTACCCCTACATGAACATCCGCACCAAGAACTACTTCTGGGGCGATGGCGACAAGGTGAGCTTAATCCATCATACAGCGCGTGGTCTCCGGGCGCTGTGGCGGAACGAGCACAGCAGCAACTGCGTGCATTGGGGTGTTTCGCTGACACTTCTTGATGCAGACTCTCTTCTGGAACCCGACGGTCAACATTCACCAGAAGGACGAGTAGAGATGTCTGCTTGGGGCTTGCCAATGTTGCTCTCGGCGTTTTCTTTTGTACAGGCAGCGGCCTCTCGATGTAGCATAAGGCTCGAAGACATAACGGTAGCGGCCGCGACAACCTCAAAACGCAATGCGAGCATACATCTCGAGTAGAACCTTGACTCATCACATGTGAGAGCATCATGCTCGCCTGTGCGCTGTCTCTGAGCGATGAAATTGGCCCACTGGAGATTCGACCTCTCCACCAGCTCCACAACGCCTGCGCAGCTACACGCTCAGCTCCATTGCTGCCCGGTCAGCTTGCTATACGCCTCCCGGTACTTCTCGGCAGTCTCCTGCGCGACCTCCGGCGGCATCGCCACCCCCTGCTTGCCCTTGTTACCCGAAGATGTGAGCCAATCGCGAAGGTATTGCTGTGAATCCTGTTAGCAAGCCTTCAAACCGCAGCCTTCGCAGATTGTTCAGCAGTGTATACATACTTTATCGTAGCTGACTTGGCTACGCCCAACCTCGTACTGATCCGCCGGCCAGAAGCGCGAGCTATCCGGCGTGAGCACCTCATCCACCAGCACGATCTCGTTGGTGGCCGGGTCGAGGCCAAACTCGAACTTCGTGTCGGCGATCAGGATGCCGCGGGCTTGGGCGTAGTCGTGGGCCTGTAACAATACTGTTAGAGGAAACGTCTTATGGACCTGACAGACAGGGGAACTTACGAGCTCGTAGACCTTCAGCGAGACCTCCTCAACCTTCCTCGCCACCTCTTCGCCCACAATCTCCGCCGCGCGCTCGGGGCTGATGTTTTCGTCGTGCTCGCCAGCCTCCGCTTTGGTACTCGGCGTCCATAGCGGCTTCTCGAGCTTCTGGCTCTCCTGCAGGCCTGTGGGCATGGGCATGCCGTGGACGGTGCCTTTGGCCTTGTACTCGGACCAGGCGGAGCCGGTGATGTAGCCGCGGACGATGGACTCGAGGGGCAGGATGGGGTACCGGCGGACTTGCATCGTGCGGCGGTCCAGGAGGGCGCGGATTTCGTCCGGTATCCGGGTGTCCCGTGGGAGGGAGGTTGAGACGAGGTGGGTCTGCAGGGACGGGAGTTGCTCGTGGATGAGCGCGAACCAGTGGGCGGAGAGCTGGGTCAAGAGGGCGCCTTTGGCCGGTATACCCTGTACGTTTAGTCAGTATTGAGTTGCCAATCATAGCTTTATATACTCCTGCGACGAATGACAAAACTCCGAGTGACGTTCTTTCTACGTGGCGAAAAGGGCGGAAAGGAAAGATGAAAACGAAGCGGCATGTCTTTTTGCTGAAAAAGCACGCTTGCATGCATGTCTCGCACACCGCAACCACACACACTTTGGCTTATCAAAGAAACGCTCGCCGATCGTGTCGTGTCGTGACTTACATTCTCGAGGATGACATCGTAGGCGGATATGCGATCGGTCGCGACGAAGAGGAGGGTGTGCTCGTCGACCTCGAAAATCTCCCGTACTTTGCCGCTGGCGACCTTTTTGAAGCCGTGCGATTCGAGGTCGATGGCGACGACGGCTTGGTCTTGTGATGACATGGTTTCGATATGTGCAAGTAGCTCTATGACTGGTTGGGGAAGTATGTCTTGTCGTGGGAGTCGGCGTTACTTGGGGTTATGTCTTGTTCGTGCGGGTGTCTTTCTCGACAAGTCGTTGTAGTGAGGAGACTTCTTCGATGTTGGGAAGATTGTCTTCTGTAGTATTCTCGAGGAAGTTCGTGTAGATCTTGTTCTTGATGGTTGTGTTTCGAACGGGAAATCACGGGAAATGATTGGGTGACGATGGATGAAAGCTTCGAGAAAATTTGAAGGCAGCTGTGAATCTGCAAGGTACCTTACCAACCCAATTCACCTACACCATCGAGAAAGCCGCTCCATGCCTACCATTCACCTCGAGCGCTGTGCTGGCATCATAAACGCTTCCTGTGAGTGTTGCGGTACTGTCGAAGCCTCGCAGGGCCAGCATTTAGCCGCCAACGTCTCCAACGTGCCGGGTGCGAGAGGTGAGGTCCACCAGCGTAGCTGCACAATGACAGCACGCGAACGTCATGGTTATGGATTGTTTACATGCATGTGACGATAGCACTACGATGTGGTGGCCGAGCAATGATGTCCCGTTGAGCGTGGTGCCACCATAGAAAAGGCGAGTATATGTAAATAGTAGCTTTCCAGTGCTTTCTCTCCTCCATCCCAACTTCCACACACAACACCACACAGCACAAGCCTAGCCCTCTCTTGTCAACCACTCAAAAGAATACCGCAGCCATGGACAAAGCCTCCGAGGAACCCGTCACGGCCTACCCCTGGAAAGAGCTGAAGCCCCAAAACCAAGAAGGCGGCCCGGGTCTCGACAGCGAACTCGACCCGCCCGCCAACTTCACACAGCTCGAGTACTGGGACGACAAGGAGAAGCCCACTTTAGTCGAATATGAAGGCCGCGGCCTGCTCAAGGACAAGGCCGTCCTCATCACCGGCGCCGACAGCGGCATCGGCCGCGCCGTCGCCATCCTCATGGCGCGCGAGGGCGCCGACATCAGCTTCGTGCACCTGCCCGAAGAAGAGTCCGACGCCAAAGTCACGTGCAAAGAGATCGAGAAGGCCGGCCGCCGCGCCAACGCCATGGCGCTGAATCTCCGGGAGAATGCCAACTGCCAAAAGGCCGTCGCCACGCACATGGAGAAGTTCGGCAAGCTGAACGTGCTGGTCAATAACTCGGCCATGCAGGAGATTTGCCAGGACCTGGTCGATATCGATCTGGAGGTGGTGGAGAAGACGTTCCGCACGAATGTGCTGGCCATGTTCGCCATGACCAAGTATGCGTTGGCGCATATGAAGCGCGGGGATTGCATAGTGAACTCGAGCTCGGTGGCGGCGTACATGGGGAATCCGCAGCTGGTGGACTACTCCTCGACGAAGGGGGCGATTGCGACGTTTACGAGGAGTCTGGCGCAGCAGCAGGCCGGGAAGGGGATCCGGGTGAATGCTGTTGCTCCGGGTATCGTATGTACCACCTTTTCCTCAGCCTAGCAGTGGTGTTGTGCTGCAACCGACTTTTGTATGAGGACAATACTGACTCTGAGTCTCACTCACAGATCTGGACACCGCTGCAGCCAGCTACAAAGGGTAACCCGGACGAGGCTATGGAGAAGCTGGGCGTCAACATGATGCCGCTGCAGCGCCCGGGCATGCCCATAGAGGTTGCGACGGCGTACATCTTCCTGGCGTCGCCGCTGGGCTCGTACACGACGGGCGAGACGATCCATGTCAATGGCGGGATCGAGACGCAAGGCTAAGCTATGCATGAGGTGTGTGTGCGCCGAGGCGAACGCGGGCAGGGCTCTTCATGGTTGTGGGCAAAGCGCAGCAGACGGAGTAGTAGGGACTTGCTTTCCCAATGTTATGTATCCATGATGATTTTTAACGACGATGGCTCGAGCCTACGCTCTGGGCGACTTCCCCTTTAGCCAGCCCGTGATGTATGTGACGTTTTACGCTTATAATGGCGTTGCGGTATTCGCCGTTCTGCACCCAGAGGCCTGCCAACGCGGATAATTCGGGACCGCAGTGCCACACGCGCACCAGGTAACGCGGGGGTTTTGCCGTGGCGCTGGACGGATACAGCTTTAGCAGTAAAATGATCAACGGAACCGCTGAATGCAGTTGGCAAGCCAGGTAGCCGCAGCGTCACTATTTATGCCAAGCTACGCAAGCAGCTCCCGACTGATACTGTTAATAAACGCAATCCCCTCCCGCCTCCACGTATCATCCTCGACAAAACTGCCATTGGCATTGAGCACCATATTCCTCGGCGCACCAAGCGTATACTTGGGCCAACTCGGCAAGCCCGTGCCATTGCCAACTGTCCCATACCCAGCCTCGCCGTTCGGCTGATGACTGCTCACGAAACTCGCATACGCTTTGCCGATACTCAGACTGAGGTCTTTGTAACTCTGGTACTCCGGCAGCGGGCCCAGCGCTCCGCTGATGTTCTGGAAGCTGAAGACGACATTGACGAAGTGCGGCACGCTGACGGGCGCTGTGGCGTTCCAGAGGCTAGACACCCACGATGGTTAGAAAACTTTCCCGTCTTCGTTTTGTCCTCGGTGACGGGTTGATACTCTTCGGGGGGGTTACTTACGGCGTGTCGAAGCGGTACGAGTATACGTCAGTGACGCCCCCCTTGACGAACTCCTCGCACGTCTTGCGGCGCTGCGCAATGATGACGAGATCGCCCCCGATCGCCGCGTCGCGACGCCACTGCAGGCCGTAGGCCGGGAACGTCTCATTCGTGTGATCGCGGTAGGGCGGCTCTTCGCTCGGGATGTTGGGGTAGAGATCGAGGAGTGTGCGGATAGACGGGGGCGAGAGCGCGTAGTTCCGCCAGTAGAGGAGGTTATCAAAGATCGCCGTCGCGTTGTCGAGGCCGTGCGTGCTGAAACTCACCCCTTCGTCGCTGTTGGCGCCTATGAGCAGGGGGACGTGGACGAAGGTGCCGTTGGCGGCGAGCTGGGAGGGGTAGGCGGTGAGGAAGTCGCCGTCGACGGTGGGGTTCCAGGTTGTGGTGTAGTTGGAGTGGAAGAGTTGCGTGGAGGTGAGGGTGCGGAGGCAGGCGAGGGGGTTGGGCGTGGACCAGCAGCCTACGGTGCGGGTGAGGTTCTCATATGCGGCGGTGTAGAAGGGGAGGGGGTTGAGGTCGGTGCCGACGGGGCCGCCGGATTCGAGGATGGCGGCTTGGTAGAGGTGGTCGTTGCGGCCGCCGTAGCTGTGGAGGTGCAGGCCGATGCTTTGGGCGCCGGCGCTTTCGCCCCAGAGCGTGACGCGGGTGGGGTCGCCGGCGAAGGCGGCGATGTTGTCGTGCACCCAGCGCATGGCCATGCGTTGGTCGAGGAGGCCGGCGTTGGAGGAGCCTTCTTGGAGGATGGCGGGGGTTTGGAGGAAGCCCCAGACGCCGAGGCGATAGTTGATGGAGACGCCGATGAAGGGGTGGCCAGAATCGGAGGCGGTTTTGACGATGCCGGAGATGTTGTACTGGGGGTCTGCGGTGGAGCCTGCGGTGAGGCCGCCGCCGTAGATCCAGCTGGAGGTTAAGGTCAGGGCCGGGCTCGTGTCTCGAGGCATGTAACATGCTTCGGTTTACTCACATCAACACCGGTAGAGACTGGTTCTCGTATCCAGAAGGGCGGACAACTACGCAGTGTGAGCATCATCTGTGGTGTCACAGCGCCCATATCATATCCCCTTACCATTTAGAGTCAGGCAATCTTCGCTCAGGTTGAACGTGCTGCCGTATTGGTAGCAGCTGTAGCCATACTGCGTTGCATCGCGCACGCCATCATAGGTCGTATTCAGCGACTGCGGCCACTTGAAACGTAGCTGGCCTACGGGAGGCTGGGCATATGGGATGCCGAGGAAGAAGTCTTGATCCCATTCTGAGCTGTAGTGGCCTTGAAGAGTGCCATTCTTGACTGTGGCTATGGGAGAGGTTGCTGCGAGAGCAAGGGAAAGGGCTGACAGGAGAGCAAGGACTGGCAGCATGGTAGGAAGAAGAGGTGTTGGTGGAAGAGGCGTGGAAGATGAATGCGGATGCGGTAGACGAAGAGCGCATACTTACCTCGACATAACACAGCATACTACTACACCGTCGCGACTCGTGACGTCCAATGCCTCCTCTTCTGGCCGGCAAAATGAGTGGAAGGAGAAATTGGCTCCGTGACAGTCAAGCATTGCGGCTCTGCAGGCACAACTTACAAGGGGGGTGGTGCGGAGGTGAAGGTCGATCCATGTCCGCACGTGCCGCTTCCGGCCCGTCGGCAATCGGATCGCGGTGTCTGGGGCGCCGCTCATGCCGTCATGCATGTTGCCGTTGCATGGCGTGGACGGCGTTGCGAGTTCAGGAAACATCGGAAGTTACCTCAAGGTATGCTATTGTTGCGGTGCCTGTAGTTGTCGACGAGCGGAAGGAGAGGGAGAATTGGTGAGCACGTGCGATGCTTCGACTATGCCCGCCTGTATGCGGACGATGTGCAAGCAGGACCCCCAAACCTCGATCTGCTTTCGCAGCAGACCTGAGGCAGCACTTCTCGACGGGAGTGAGCAGTAGCACGCGGCCATCTCTTCACACACGGCCGGGCGGCAGTACAGGTGGAACAAGGTATGGCAGAGCGTCACTGGAACTCCGGCGGTATCAGAGCGCATTCGAGCAAGCGAGACCACCCTCCCCAGCATCATTGGGCAAGCCATCGCAGGCGAAGACCTACCGCAAGACGCGGAAACTCTTGCGCAGGCTAGTCCAGCTATCGGCCATCCTAGGAGCAGTCTATGCGGTGGACAACTACGCCTACGATGCCTGCCTCACCCGCTCCGTCCGCACCTTCAGCATCGGCCTGCTCATAGCGCTGGACTACAAGCTCAACTTCCGCCCGGACCCATGGGTCGGCGACAGCATCTCCGACCTGCATGCCCGCACGGCGCAGCGAGTCTTTGACCTGCTACGCGCGAACGGCGGGCTGTACATGAAGATCGGCCAGGCGATAGCCATGCAGAGCGCCATCCTGCCCGAGGAGATGCAGAAGATGTTTGCCCGCATGTTCGACGATGCGCCGCAGAACGAGTGGAAGCAGGTCGAGAAGGTGATCCGGGAAGACTTTGGCAAGAGCCCGGAAGACGTGTTTGGGGTGAGCTTCAGCGGTGACCCGTCCAAGGGCATCATGGAGCGGACGGCGAGAGCGAGCGCGAGCGTGGCGCAAGTGCATTGGGCGCGCCTGCCAGATGGGAGGGAGGTGGCGATCAAGATCCAGAAGCGCGAGATTGCGCGGCAGGTGGGCTGGGATCTGTGGGCATTCCGGACGGTGACGAAGATCTATACGTGGTGGTTCGATATCCCGCTGTATCATTTGGTGCCCTATATCTCCGAGCGCTTGATGCTGGAGACGGACTTCCAGAACGAGGCGAAGAATGCGGCCAAGATGCGTGATCTGATCCAGGGCGAGCCGCGGTTGCGCGATCGAGTGTACATACCCGAGTGCTACCACGAGCTCAGCAGCAAGCGCGTCATGACGGCAGAGTGGATCGAGGGCATACGGCTGTGGGATAAAGAGGGCATCACCGGCACATGGCACGGCGGATGGCGACAAGGCTCACCCGGCGCGGGAGGCAAACAACTCGACCCTCCGCCCCCGTCCGTCGCAGCCTCAGTGTCCCCCAAACACTCCACCGACGAGAAGCTCAAACCCACCCGCGACGCCTGGCGCGGCCCCGCCCAAACCGGCGGCCTAGGCCTGAACCTCCGCCCCGTCATGGAGACCATGGTCGGTCTCTTCAGCGCGCAAATGTTCCTCTGGGGCCTCGTCCACTGCGATCCGCACCCGGGTAACATCTTCATCCGGCGCCTGCCCTCCGGCAAACCCGAGCTGGTGCTCATCGACCACGGCCTCTACATCCAAATGGACCCCAAGTTCCGGCGCGAGTACGCCTTGTTCTGGCGCAGCCTCATGACCTTCGACAACGCCACCATCGCCCGCATCACGCGCGACGAGTGGGGCATCAACGCGCCGGACATCTTCGCCTCGGCGACGCTCATGCGGCCGTACGAGGGCGGCGACGGCAAAACCCTCGCCGACATCCGCGCCATGAGCCAGAAGGAGCAGAAGGAGCGGCAGTTTGAGATGCAGCAGAAGATGCGGCAGGGCATCAAGGACATCCTGGCCAACCAGGACAAGTTCCCGCAGGAACTGATCTTCATCGGGCGCAATCTGCGCATCGTGCAGGGGAACAACCAGTTCCTCGGCTCGCCGGTCAACCGGGTCAAGATCACGGGGACGTGGGCGTCGCGGGCGCTGGCGGAGAGTGCGGAGGCGAGTTGGCGGGTGCGGTGGCGGGAGTATGGGCGGCACTTGCTGTTCCGCCTCGTGCTGACGGGGACGGACGTGGTGTTTTATTGGAGCAAGGTGAGGCAGTGGTTCGGGGTGGGGCGGGGGATGGATGATGATTTGGAGCAGAGCATGCGGAAGATGGCGGGGAGGTGAGTTTTCTTCGCTTCATTAATGCAGCCAATCCACGGCTCTTCGTTTGTGTTCGGCGGGGGTTCTTGGGGGTCTGGGGTGAGATGTACGCTTGCTGACTTGTGTGTGTGTGTGTGTTTTAGTATGGGTGTTGAGCTGCAGCATGGCGTGTTCGACGGCTAGACGGCGTGGGTCTGGGATGGATGGCATGGGATGTGATCCCAGCATTCCCGTGCTGCTTGTAGATATAGATACAGAGCTGACTGTTAGACTACAAACGACGAGGTTCTTGCGCGCATCGTCTGGACAAACGAGGGCAGTGATGCGCCACCACTGCTTATCAGACCTCAGGCTGCCCCGCCTGTCAAGGAGAAAAGCCCCCTATCTACGGCAGCAGCAGCCTGCTCTCCCCGCTGCCCAACTCCGCCCAATCGGTCCCGATGGGCGCCCCTTCCACCTCGCCTTTCTCAAGCGTATGCTCCAGCGCATCCTCAAACGTAAGTGCTTCGCGCCGCAGAAACCAGGAGGTGAAGCCCTTCTCCAGCTTCAGCTCGTTGTGCGTCGCGAGGGCGTCGTGGGCGCCGAGGTTGGAGTCCAAGTTCCAGCCGCCGAAGGGGAGGCCGAAGTTGACGAGGTGGAGGCCTTGCAGGAGGGCGAGGTAGCGCAGGGGTGGGTTGGCGCTGCGGAGGAAGTGCAGGTCCGGGCTGTGGATTCCGTGGGGGAGGTAGACGAGCGCTTCGCGGGTGGTGGGGGGATGGGCGGAGTTGGGCATGGTGTGCGACTCGCGACCCGGTCTACCGTTCTCGCCACGGGCGTGTGCAGATGGGTTGTCGACCCCGTCATCCCTCCGCTGGTCGAATGTGATGAGGAGGCCGTATAAGAGGTGTGTCATGTCCCCTGGCTGCCGGAGCCCGGTCACGCTGATACGGTCAGAGAGCAGGGGCACGCTGGCCATCTGCCAACCGCTGCCGGAGGTGTAGAAGGGTATGTGACGACGTCGCGGAAGTGGTTTCAGCAGCCTATCATCTTGGCCGAACGCTCCAGGGCGTAGAGCGGCACATCCGGATGCACCTGTAGCAGCGTCTCCTTGTGAGCGTGGTCTGACCCATCTAGTGTGATGGCGACGGCGTCGAGGAGACTGGGACACTGGTCTGCTTCCTCACAGCCACAAGGTGAGTCGTGTAAGTGGTCTGGCTCACAGAGCTCTCGTGCTACACTCTCGACTTCGTGGAGGAAGTCCTCAATCGCCGCGATTGTTTAGACCGCGCTGGGCTGGGTATGTCGGTTCTCGTGGAAGTACGTGGCGAAATCGGACTGGGGCCCGACGAACCACGGGTCGATTAGGATGTTGAGGTAGGCACGCTGACCGTCGTGACGAGGTATCTGCAGCAGCCAGGACGTGTCGGCATTCAAGTGATGCAAAAGTGGCCGTTGCAAGTCCGAGGGCAGTCTTAATAGTGCTTTGGCGTCAAGTGTCGCCATTATGTTGGTGAAGTAGCCTTTCAGGTGTCTGCAGAAGCGGAGGGACCGCAGTATATATGTGTGGTGTTGGTCGCGATCAGCCTTGCAACCCCTGCTCATGCAACAACGGGCCGAGAATCCTGTGCAGGCATAGGATTGTTATTAGGATGCAGTAGGGCACTGCTGCCTTCACATTGCCGGAAGGTGGTAGAGTGGCGACAAAGCGCTACGTCACTGAGGCCTGCTCTGCTACCTTACCTTACCTTTACTCTCTGTCTAAGCCCTCTCTACTCAGCAAAGTTCTTTGCGAATACAAGAGTGCCTCTCATCATGGATACAAACGATCATGCACCATCTTCTCCTCCCGTGCACTACAGAAATGAAGAAGAGTCTTTCGCTGTATGCAGGCAGGACATCCTGGACATTCTTCCAACCGAATCGGTCGAGAACCACTGTATCACGGCCTGGAGCGACATACACGCTATGTCCTCGCAGTGGAACGAGTACAAATACTCACTCCTGGATTTGAAAGAGCACCTGACCTTCTTCTGGTGGCATTTATGCACCGTGGGCATGTCTACCAACTCCGCGCTCGACCATCAACGACTTCTACACTTCCTAGCCATTATCAAGCAGGTTGGCTGTCTACCTGCCAATGGCACGCCTCCTCTACCGGATACGGAAGGACAGCAGGGGCGGTTGTGGGTCGACTTACCTTTCTTCCAGTCGACGCTTATCGACATGTTGGATGTGACGTTTCGGGGGCAGCGTGACAGGGTGCCCTACCATGGACTACAAGAATGGCGCAACCTCAACATGCTGGCTGCACGGCTCTCTGTTTCCCAGGCGCACGACTTGAGACTATGCGCGGTGCTGGCCATGCGCGATGTTCTCGAAGAGGAGACTGTCGTCACCGCTGTCATGATGGAGGTTGTGGATATGTGGCTGGCTACCTATGGGTATTGGCTAGAGGAGATGGCGGCGTACTCATTCGTTACTCAAAGACACTATATTCAGTCGCCGGACGTTTCAGAAGGTCTCGCTCACGACCGGAAGAGTGTCTCGATTGCTCCTGGAGGACTTGCCAAAAAAGCTGGAGTTGACAGTGACAGTGTTGGCTCGTCCAGATGGCGCTTCTGGAGGTCCCAGCTGCAGTCTTTGGCTACTGGCGGTACGGCGTTGTCGCCATGGGCAGTGTCAGCCTTGAGTCACATGGCGGAGATTTGATTTGTACGATTTCATGATCGCTTCGACGCGCATTGGCCATGTCCTTTCGTACTGTGTATGCTAAGTCTGGCGCTTAAGAAGATAGCCGTCCGTCGGCAGCGTCGTCGGACGGAATATCAGCAGGAACAAGGTGTTCTCTCGGGGTGTCACGCCTTCCTCGCAAGCACGAACTTGATCGTGATGACTACCTACCGGGAAGTTGGAAGCTTGGTCGCGTTTGCGGTTATGGATCTTCTTCGCCCTGAACGTAGCCTGCCCTGTGGGATCGATGAGCTCAGATAGCGCACAGGAAAGCTAGCGAGCCGTTACGAGTTTACTCACTGTTTACTTCTCCCTACAGTACAAGCCCGGTTTGGACAACGCAAGCTGACGTCCTACTGCTATTAAAAGCGATCGCTTATACGACAATTGAAGTCGTGCACTTTGAGTAGAAGTCAACGTGTAGATCATAGAGGTCGCTTACTGTTGCGGGCCTGTACCTAGCTCAGCGAATGGCGATTGAAAGCGGCGTGTGGAATGGATACGATCGGGCGTAGAAGCTCCCCTACCTTGTAAAGTGCTTGTAGAGGTCTTTGTAGCAGTTCACTCACCTCAGCCGTATACTTGGTCTAAGGCATGCAGCATGGCGAAGGCGGCTTTGGAGTTTGCTGTGGCGAGCTGCTTTGGGGGCCTGATTATATTCATCCCATCGCCTTCGGCACCGCCACCGCCCTACGGCTCAAGCTGCAAGTCAGCGTATCCGGGTTGCAAGACTAAAGCGACCGCATGAGATCGCATTGACTGTGTACATTGTAGTGTTCTTACTGCTGCTCCAATGAAGGTGAAGATCGGAAGAATGCCGCTGCCAGAGTCACTAAGCTTCGCCAGGACCTGTGAAGCCAAGAACGCCAGGCTTTCGCTCTGCTGTAGATAGGTAGCGAATGGAATAGAAGGCTCGTCAGGTGTCAACGAGAGCCACGGTGGCGCCGCACCGTAGCTGCAGACTCGTGACCCCGGGGGCAAAACTAAAACAAAGCCACCCCAAGAGATAGAACAAAGCTAGGGGAGGGTTAGGGTGCTTATAGGGGGTGTCTCCGCTTAATCATATAAGGTTATTATAGTAATTAGCAGAGAAAGACTGTCGTACGCCTGTACTCGCCCTATAGTATTTACCTTGCTTGCCTACGTAATAGCGGTATATTCTCGAATTGTCTTATAAAGTAGCAAATACGCTTTGTAACGTAATTACGTATATAAGAGTAAGGATTAGATATAAGTAAGAATTCGTATTATTATTACTAAGGCATTATTCTTTTATAATAAGGGTCTATAGCTCTATAATAGAATTCACTCTTACTTTATATAATACTATTATCGATTAGCCGATAATAGTAGCTAAGAGATTAAAATAACCCTTTAACTCGCTACTACTTCTCTTCTACTTCTTTTCTAGTAGAGTTAAATACTACTACTACTCCCTCTACTACTACTAACTAACTAACTAACTAACTAACTACTACTACTACTATATCCTACTACTATACTAGCTATAGTGCTTCTATCTACGTCGCTCTTAATAAGCGTAATATAAACGCTATAGCTACTACGCTACTACATAGCGCAATACTAGGTCTATATAATTATAAGTAAGTGTTAAAAGGTATGTCCTATAGGCAGGTTAGGTACGGAAGTATCTTGCTTAGGAATAGGACTAAGGGAACTAATCGTACCGTTATACAGTATTAATTAAGTTAGGCTATATATAGGAGAGATAGAGATCTTATCTTGTCTCTTCTAGGATAACTAAGTCTTAGCAGCCTAAAGACTTAGGCTGTTACTCCTACTGTCCTCCTAAACTAACATAACTTAATACTCCTACTTAGGTTAGGTAGGCAGTTCCTTAACTAATCCTAATTAGCTAATAAACCTTTAGAAGGCTAGTCTAGCAAGTGGCTTAGTTAGCCTATTAGCAGCTATATCTCTAGTAGGGATATACTCTATAGCAATCCTCCTCTTCCTCTAGAGAGACCTTACTATATAGTAAGTAGTGTTAATATACTTGGATCTATCTATAGTATAAGTATCCTTAATTAGTGCAAGTATAGACTAATTGTCGCCCTTTAATAGTACAGACTCTAAGAGACCTACTAGGGAGCCTAAAGCAAACTTTAGATTCTCCTTTAGTAGTAGTTAGAATGTATTAGCTCCTACTACCTCTACAAACCCTATATTCCTTAGGATCTATATAAGCTATTAGGACTGCTTAGTATAAGTATATATAGCTATATACTCTGCCTTTATAGTTAAGGTTGCTATAGACTTCTACTTCCTACTTATCTAAGAGATTAGGCCTCTAGCCAATATAAACATATTACTAAGGATAGAAACTCTATCTACCTTGTCTATTATATAGTTAGAATTAAAGTACCTAAGAAGGGTTCTATTTCTATCCCTTAAGAAAACAATACTAAGGTCTATAGAGGTCCTAAAGAATCTACTTATCTTCTTTAATATATAGGTATAGTAAGTAGAAGGATTAGCAAGGTACTAGCTAAGTCTTCTAAGAGCAAAAGTAGTATCTAGCCTAGTTAGGATTATAAGGTATATCTAGCTTCTAATAATCTACTAGTACTCCTCTCTATTAATCCTAATATTATCTAGGCAAGATAGTTTCAGTGTATTATAGGAGTCTAGTAGAGAGAGTATTAGGTAGGCCTTCTCCTTAGATATACTAAACTTAGCTAGGATATCTCTTATATAGTAAGTCTAGTCTAGTCTTAGTATTCCCTTAGTCCTATCTCTAGTAACCTTAACTCTAAGGATCTTCTAAGCTTCCCTAAGATCCTTAATCTTAAAAAGCTTAGTAAAAGACTCTTTAAACCACTTAACCTCCTTAAGCTTAGGTCTAGTAATAGTAATATTATCTATATAGATAAGGATAATAAGTTTCTTAGCTAGGTATATAAGGAGGTATAGGTCTGCCTTACTCTAAATAAATCCTAGCTTCTAAAGCTTAGTAATATATATCTAGTTCTAGTCTCTAGTAGC